>VZQC01014560.1:5989305-6005737 GCA_009823505.1 Rhizomys pruinosus
TATATATATATATATAGTGTGCTTAAAGCAGTGATTCAGGAAGATTCATTTGTGGCTAGATTTGAAACTTTATAAAAGCCAAAATAATCTATATAAATATGCTGACAGCTCATATTAATCTTGAGGAAATTTCTATTCAGTAGAGAGAAAAGCCTAGGTCTGCAAAAGATTCAAGTTTATTATAAAACAGACAAAAAGATTAATGAAACTTAAAGATGAAAATAAATTTAATTGGTATATGTAGATGTGGAGTTGAAAACAACAAAAGCTACCACTATCATTGGTAAAAGACTGGAAATAAGTTACCTAAGTTCTGATATACTCCGCCAAATTAAAATCCCTTTACAAAGAAAATGGACAAGATTCAATAACATATCGAGTGTTCATTGCTGCGAGATAAATGTAGAAGAATACGATTCAGTCTGAGGCAACATCAGGAGGCCTGTGCTCTATTTTCATGTGCTCTGACGTCTTGTCACCCTCTCTGTAGGAGATAGTAAATTCCAAGTATCTCTAACTTCCTTCTCCTTTATAAGTGTTAAATCTGATTATACTTAATGTGGTGGTTTGAATAAATGTCCCCCATAGGCTTTAAGTATTCAGACATTTGTCTCCAGTTGGTGGCACTGTTTTTGGAGGTCTTATAAGGTGTGGCCATCCTAGAGGAAGTACATTATTGGGGGCAGGCTTAGTGAGTTTAACAAGCCTCGTGGTCTCCAGTCGCCCTCTCTCTGCTTCCTGTGCTCTTTGCGAGACGTGACCCTTGGCATGCTGCTCCAGCTCCAGCCTCCATGCCTCCCACCACAATGCCTCCCACCACAATGGACTCTAATTCCCTGGAACCGTCAATCCTAAGCTCAAATAAACTCTTCCTTTTATAAGTTCCTTTGGTCATGGTGTTTTATCACAGCAACAGAAAAGTGACTAAGACACTTAATTCGGAAGTTATGCTGGCTATTGCGTTCATCATTTAATCAGTAGAATATGTTACTGTTGTTTTCTTCCTGCTGAAGAGACTAAGATAAAGATAGATTGATAGTTTAAAGAGAGAAGAGATAGTAGGAAAAATGTGTGCTTGCCTGTGTGGTAATGCCTGGTTAACGGGGAAGAGCTGGTTCACTAAATGATAAAGTCCTGAAATATGATAATACATTTAAAATTTACTTTTCGGCTTTTTTAAAAATTATTCTTTTCTGGGCCATATTTTGAAGAAAACATCATTTTATTTTTCCTATTTTTTAACAGTTTTCTCCTTTTCCCTTGAAGTAATTTATTTTGTCTAAATTTTCTTGTTAAGAAACAGAAAAAAAAATCTTATTTGTACTATGTTTTGAAGAATATAAAAAATTGAAAAGAAGAATATGCAGAGCTTTACAAAATGCCCATAGAACCAATGCCCTTTTAACATAGGCCTGGGTGGGTTAACCCTTAAACATATGTGTGCTCTCTAAAAGTGAGAAGCAAAAAGAATATAATGTTAACTGTACATCTACTTCTCACTATTTTCTTATACACATTTTATAATTCATCTATAAAATATTCCTTGAATTTTAATGTATTAAAGTATTTGATTGGTTAACTATATTTTAATAAAATGAGCTTAGTTTAATGGGAATTTTTAGTGTGACTATTAAGGGGGTGAGAGTAATGTCTGTATTTGAGAAACCGGAAACTGAAAGGTATGTGAGTTCTCCTTGAAGTTTCTAATGCTGAGCATGCAGCTCTGCTTTTCACCAAGCTTACAGCTGTTTCTATGTATTTGGATAGAAGCCAGTGTTGATGTCTTCTTGTACAGCTTATGGGATCCTGGGCACCTGCTCTGGATTTGACCTCATTTTCTCCATTTACTGTATTTTGAGATTTCTGATGTCTCTCTCTGTGAGTTCTATTTGAACCACTGTGGTTTGTACTTGGTAAGTTTGTATTAAAATTATATATATATATATATATATATATATATATATATGATATATATAAGTTTTATTACATTTAGTAATCATCTTTCTTAAATAGCATTTAGTATCTTTTCTTTGAGCTTTAAAGGGAACATCACAGAAATGGTTTCCTGTAATTGTGGCACTCTCTGGATTATCTTGGGTTGCTAGCTATGTATTACTTGCAGGCCAAGCCCATCTTCTCTGAGACTGGCATATGTTCCAACTGGCCATGGCTTTCTCCTACTGCATTCTTTCACTCTTTGCATGGTATGTGAACTTTGTTAAGCACTAAACCATTTGGTTGAAATCATTGTGGCACATGAAAATTTCTTCTTTATTTTCAGGTTATTTTGCCTTTAGAACTTACAAAAGTAAAATCTTGAAAATGTTAAGAGGATCCTCTGAATTTAACTGGCACTGAGGAATAGCCAGGGAGATTAATTTGGCACAGGGGCCCTAACACAAATGACAGAATGTGTGGAATCCAGGTGGGGATTGGGGAGGGTGCCAATGGAGAAAGGAGTGTAAAGGTAATTAAGAATTTGAGATGTCGGGGCTGGAGAGATGGCCTAGCAGTTAAGAGCTCCGACTGCTCTTGCAGAGGACTCGGGTTCTATCCCCAGCACCCACATGGTGGCTGAGAACAGTCTGTAATTCCAATTCCAGGAGAACTCCAGTTCCAGGGGAATCCAACACCTTCTTCTGACTTGCGGCATTGCACGACATGGGTGCACAAACTTACATGCAGACAGTACATTCATACACATAAAAATAAATAAATAAAATTAAAAAAAATAAAAAAAGAATTTGAGATGTTACATATGAAAACACAAAAATTCAATAATAATAATGATAATAATAATAAATGTAATCTGGCCTAGGATGATAACACTTTGTAAAACATCTTTTTACTGTTTGTAAAACATTTTATTTTATGTTATTTTATTTTTTTAAGGTGTCCAAATACTGAGAGAGCTTTATTCCAAAATGGCTGCCTTATATAGCCAGTGTGACTCAACTCCTAGGGCCAAATCCTAAACCGTTGCATCACTACATCCCACCCCATGGGCGTGGCCAGGGAGGTCCCATTGGTTTAGAATGCTAGCCAAATTAATTAAATTTTTCCACATCTCACCCTTTAAATTTCATTTTTTTTTCTGAAAGGCACGTGAGCCCATTGGAGAGGCTAACAACACAAAGGAACCTGAGCTTTGAATAGCCAGTTGCTCAAGCCTGTTTTGAGTGCCAGGCAGTTGGGGGGGGCAGGGGAAATCAGACCTGAAACTTTATTTTTTACACTAAGGCAAATACCAATTAATATCCAAAAACCCGCAACCGTGAGGTGAACCAACTGTCAAGCATAAGCAATGAATATAAGTAACATTCGTACAAAACCAATTAGCAACTATCTATGCCCAAATTTTGAACAACCCAAGGTCCCCAGAGTCCAATTGGAGAAGCTTGTATGCAAAAGCATGTTGATCAAATAAGAGTCCAGCGCTGGGTGTGGTGGCACATGCCTTGAATCCTAGCACTTGGGAGGCAGAGGCAGGCAGATCTTTGTGAGTTCAAGGCCAGTCTGGTCTACAGAGTAAGTTCCAGGACAGCTGTGGCTATAGGGAGACCCTGTCTCTAAAAGACCAAAAAAAAAAAAAAAAAAAGAGTCCAGTCCATATTTTTTGAGATCTCAGGAAATATCCCCATCTCTTCAGCCCTTACGTTCTACTGTACTCCCTCTTCTGCATCTGATCCATGGGCCTCAGGGGATGAGGGCCAGAAGTGGGTGAGAAGCAAAACAGTCTGTTTTCTTTGAAGTGTCATGCTGACCTCTGATATGTCCAGGCTGTTTCCTTCCATGGGCTGGCAGTTTATTTAGGAATTTCTTTTTTAGTCCTACTAACAAGAACAAACAGTGAGATAGTAAAGTCATTTAAATAAAGTCATTAAATTTAATTATCATGACAAGTTACTCTGTGGGCACAGATACAAATATTTAGATGGCATATTAGTCTAGGTACTAAGCCTTTTTTATACTATTTTTAACTACTAGAGGTTTAATACCATCCATATGTTATTCCCCCAAAGTAGCAGGTAATAGCCAATTAGGTTTGGGGTAACTTTGGTGGCCACTAGCTGTACAATGGCTTTCAGGTAGGAGTGGAATAGTAACAAGTCATGTTTTACTCAATGAGAGCAACATTTTTTTCTTTTCAGTGGCCTTTGGTAATGCTCTTTGGTATTTCAGAGACCTACTGTCCATTTGCAATTGTGGTCTCTAAGTCCTTTCCATTCTCACACCAGGTCTTCCACAGCTGGATCTTAATGCCCACTTGTGTGTACCCCAATTTTCAGGCAAATAGCCTTTATTTTGGGGGGCCATTAGCCCCCAGCCAATCCTTCTTTGGCAGAATCACCCATTACTAGTACCAAAGCTTTTCCTATTTGCTAAACAATCAAGCCGTTAAAGATATTCCAATAATGTGTAGCTGTGAATAAAATTTTCTTCTACAGTTTTTATGCCCATTAATTAATTAAAGACTGGCTACATATGCCCCATGAGAAACTGTTACCATAGCAGTTGACTGTTTTATATATAGTTAAGGAACAATTCCATCACCATCATAATTTGTTTTATTTTTCTATAAAAAGGAGAGATAATACTCTCTCCTCTATCTTCCTATCCCCACATTATTTAACCCTTTTAATTCCATTTAGTCTTCAATTCCTTTTAGTCCTATACATCAGTACATTCTATTATCCCTCCAATGATTTTATCACCCCTTCAGTGAAGACCTCCTGATGGGTCCTTATAAGTTTTGGGCCTCTTTTGATTTTTCAGTTAAAACACAGATATCTAAAAATTTAAAGCATTTTAATAATAAAAATTATTAGCATCAGCTAATGAAACATCCATTCAATGTTTATCTTTCAGGGTTTACATCAACAGTCCCATCCATTTACTTGTGAATTTCATAATTTGGGGTTTATTAATTGTTTAAAAAAATTCCATTGTGCAAGTGTACCATACTTAAATTATCCATTCATCCATTGACAGAACTCTAGGTTGCTTCTATGTCCTGGTTATTATGAATAGAGCAACAATGAGCATAGATGAACAAGTATCTCTTTAGCACAATATGGAGTATTTGGGGTATGTCCAAGAGTAGAATGGCTGAGTCATGCTATAGACTTATTTCTAACTTTTTGAGGTATCTCAACACTGATTTCTATAGCAGCTGTATCAATTTGTGCACTCCCACCAGTCGTGGATACATTTTTCATCTTTTAGTACACCAATGTGAAAATCCCTTTTGGGAGTGGCTGGAGTTGTAGACCCTTTCATTTCTTTATAGAGCCCAACAGAAATGGAAGTGCAAAGAGAATTATGAAAAATATAATGAAGTCTATGGAATCAAAAATTTTGAAATAGGCTCATGGGTCATTAAGATTTATAGGAATTGAAGGAACAAGTAATATTAAAATGAAATGACATTTTGGCCCTCAACAAATTTTCATTAAATTTGATAAACTGAACAGTGGTTTTCAGGCATGTGAATACATTTTATTCATACTAAGAAGAGCCATAGTAAATAACAAATAATCACATATTTGATTATAAGTACCATTTATGTAATATTTTGAGTCATTTATATGTGAAATCTACTTCTGCTTTTAACCAAAGCTTATTTATTTGAGGTGATTTCTCTTCCTGACTTCCAATTATTGATTGTGTGTATCTTTTCAACATGCTATACAATTTCCTAAGAAAAACAGGAAAAAAACAATAAAAACATTGAAAGTTATAATACATGTTCATAAAAAATAAAAACTAATGTTAATACCTTGCTCATGTGAGATTTATATCTAGCCTAGTTTTGAACATGGAAGGGATGACTAGAAGAGAATTTGCATGACTTTCCTAAACTCTTGCACTGGGTGTAGCAGCTTATTAATGCAGCCATAATTTTATGTATGGAAAAACTTAGTAAGTTTTTTCTCAACCTTTATGGTTTGATACGTGTTCCCGAATATCCAAACCTCTGCAGTATGGGTTTTTATCTTTTTCTTCTCCATTCTCCTGAAGATTACAGCCTGCCTACTTTGATTTATTTTTTTTGTTTTAAACTCTAATAAATTGTTTTTGAGATGAAAATAATGAAAAGACAAAGATTTTGGTTTATTTAAGTAAGGTATTTGGTGAAAATACAACAAATAGTTTAAAATGAGAATGGATTATAATTCTAAAGAATATGATAAACTTGTATTTTCTATTAGTGTTTAGGAAACTACAGGATCATCTACAAACTTTAGCCAATGGGAGAAGGATAATTACCTCTTCATATTTATGGTAGCTATTTTAATATATTTTATTATTTTATTTTACGTGAAGAAGTGTTTGGACCGCAAGCATAAACACACCACGTGGGTGAAGTGCACACAGAGGACAGAAGAGTGCACTGGATCCCCTGGAACTGGAGTTCTTAGTCACCATGTGGGTGTTGAAAAAATTGGGGACTGAACCCAGGTTCTATGGTAATGCAGCCAGTGTTCTTAACCACTGAGCCATCTCTCAACCCCATAGCAGCTGTTTAATAGTATCTGGTGTTAAATTTAGAATTTTTACCTAGACAATTTTAACTTACCCATTTTCCTTCAAACTCTGGGCAAGGGTACTTGTCACATTCACTTCATTCACACGGATATATGTACACACTCTATTTTCAAGTCAATGTAATGGAGGTTAAAATTGCTAAGAGAGAACTGTGTATCTCATACTTTACATAGAAAAAGATGTAAAAAGGATTTAGAAAGTAAAAAACTGAAAGAGAACTAAAGTATTCTTTTTATAATTATTTAAATTTTTTATTTATTTTCATATGTGTATGAATGTATTGTCTGCATGTAGGTTGGTGCACTTGTGTCGTGCAATGCCGCGGAGGTCAGAAGAAGGCGTCAGATTCCCCTGGAACTGGAGTTAAAGAAGTTTCATCAGTCAAATATTATAAAATCTCTATTATTTCCTAATATGTACCTTGAAATTTTCTGTGAGTGTTCATGTGTTTTTGTAAGTTTGTAAGATTAAGCTGAAAAAATGAAGAAATACAAGTACTTAAATTCAATTTCAGATAGGCATAATTTTTAATATAAACAAAAGAAATATTGCCTTATGCCAGCATATGCTAATTTTTCATATTTAATCTGGTAATCTCACTCTGCAAGCTTTGAATTAATAATTTTCCCAAATTTACAAATGAAAATGTTGAAGAAAATCACATATAGATGATATATTTTTTGAGTACTCAATGTGATTAAATGTAAAATATATTATTTTAAACTGTCTACACTGTGTCTTGAAAAGTGGAAATTATGCAGATGCTTATATTTACAAAGTTATAAGATCATACTTTTGAGGAAATTGTTTTTCTGTTTTTGAAAGTCAACTCTACAAAGCACTTATACTATTTCAGGCAGATTAACAGTATTATATTTTGCTTTAACACTTGTATCTTTAAGGTATTTTGTGCATCTTCCCATGATTCTCCTTTGGACCATGCGCCTAGTAGCCTCTATATGCATTCTCTTTCTACCAGAGACATTTACTCTTCTAGTCCTTGATACTGTCAAAAAGATGGAGAAAAGGTGAGGTAGTGAGATTATATTCAGCCATTTGGGTTGAAGAAAGGCTATGAAGTTGTGAAATGACTTAGCAATGTATTACATTCTTGTTTTATACGATGAAATAATATATTCTACTCAACTTTTCTAATTTTCTATGCAGTAAAATATATGAAGACATTTTACATGATAAATACCCATTGTTTACATGTAATAATTATATATTTAATGACTAATGTTTAAGAATACGTATATAAAACTACCTCATATCTTTACATGATTTTGAATTTTAAGAAGAGGTTGTATATCCCCTATTTCATATAATATCAAGTTACAATGCAATGTAAATATCTTGAATGTGGATAAATAGAAGATTATAGGTGGCAAGGTATTATTATTTTTTTAAAAATATTCATTTATTTTCTATGTGTATGAATGTACTGTCTGCATATAGGTTTGTGCACCCATGTTGTGCAATGCCGAGGATGTCAGAAGAGGGTGTCGGATTCCCCTGGAACTGGAGTTCTCCTGGAATTGGAGTTACGGACGGTTCTCAGACACCATGTGGGTGCTGGGGATCGAGCCCAGGTCCTCTGCAAGAGCAGTTGGTGCTCTTAACCGCTAGGCTATCTCTGCAGCCCCGCAAGGTATTAATTTTTTAATTACAAAAGTATAATCATTAAAATATCTGGAACTGGAGTCCAGAGGAAATGAAGTCATTGTCTCTATTTTTATAATTTTATTAACTATTGTAAACGTTACATTTTAGCATTGTCATTGTAAGTGCTTAATCAAAATTAACCATTGCCAAATATTTGTTACATAGATGTTTTTATATCACTAAATACAAAGGGACTCTCATGTGCTTTGATATGTCATTGTTTTATAATTTACAGGCTATAAAAGCATTTTAAAATAAGGCTTTCATTCTGAACATCATAGAATCTCAGAAAATATATAGAAATTATTCACAGGGTATATTGCACAAGATACACACCATTTCCTACAACATCAAGCATGATTATTGATCTAGAGAATAATAAGTAAATACCAATGCATATTACCTTGATATAGCAAAATGAATATATAGTCATCTTCACCTATAAAGCTAACAGAGCAGTCTTCAGAGACATTCAGTTAAACTGAATCATTATTGGTCCCTGACAAGATCTGCAGTACTGTTATAGCAATCGCGTGAAGGGAGAACCAGAATATGAGAAAGGTTAAGTAAGTTTCATAGCATTTCTCATTCAAGAAGTATTAAAGTTCCAGTTTAATTCAGGTAAATTGGATTTTGAGAAAATGGAAGGAAAATAATTTAAGACACATTGGATTAATAATAAGAAAATGTTGAAAATAAACAGTAATGACTAAACAAAACATAAAGTAACTTGAAGCCAGGTTTTTTTTTTTTCAGTGTCATGAGTATGAGTATGTATAACAGATAGCATTAAAAGGAATCAATAAACCTCAAGTAAGTATCTTCAAGCTTGTTAGGTAAACCCTGTGTTTGAATTAGTGGAGACACTTGCTTGAATCTCTGCAAATAAGTCTATTTCAATATTAGCAATAATTTCAGTGGTCAGTATTGGCATTTCTAAAAGGATTTTTTTCTATTGCCTTTTAAAGGATTATTGTGGTTTTTTTTCTTCAGTTTTCAAATGAAAACCCACAAACTATGCATTAAAATTTGATATTTTATAACTACAAAACCACAATTACAAAAATAGTGGTAGGATTAAATTCAGATACTAATCTTGTAATAATTCTCATGTCAGACCCATTGAAAATAGCTTATATTATTACATCATAGTAAAGCTTTCAGTATACATAAGCAGTCTATGGTTGTGAAGTATGCTGTTGTCTCCTACCCAAGTACTAAGCAGGCCTGACCCTGCTTAGCTTCTGAGGTCAGAAGAGATTGGGCATGTAGAAGTAAGGTATTGTCATCTGCAAGTGATAACTTGTTCTCAAATGAAAGTATTGCATTCTTGTCCTATTCTGAATGATTCCCTGCCTATTGTCTCATGTTTTTACTCTTCTGGATGACATTATAAGCTTCAGATAGCTTCCCATTGAAAAGTACCTTGGCTGTGTCTAATGAATCTATGAGGAAACCCAGCTTACCAGCTTGCTCTGAAGAATTAACCCACACTTCAAATGTTACTTTAGGTGTCACAAAGGGCGCCTGTTGTACCAGATGCTGAGATAATGGCTGATCTTTACTAAAAGGGGATGTTCTAGCATGCAATAACCATCACAGTGCTCATACAAAGATAAGAAGAGTGTTGCTCATTTCAGAATAGCTTCTTGAATGAAGCAGGTATACATGATGAAAAGAGGTATTGGGTATGACTAAGGTATAATGTAAAGGGGAGCACAGATTTAGGAGTGAAAAGTTCTTTGGTTCTCAATGCCAACTTTTTAAAACTTTTTATTTATTTTTGTATGTGTATGAGCGTACTGTCTGCATGTAGGTTTGTGCACCTGTGTCGTGCAATGCTGCGGAGGTCAGAAGAGGGTGTCGGATTACCCTGGAACTGGAGTTCTCCTGGAATTGGAGTTACAGACGGTTCTTAGCCGCCATGTGGGTGCTGGGGATCGAACCCGGGTCCTCTGCAGGAGCAGTCGGTGCTCTTAACCGCTAGGCTATCTCTCCAGCCCCATCAATGCCAAAAATGGAATGAGTTCCATGAGCTTTCAGCCTCGTGATCACCTGTAAAACATAACAGTTCCATATCAGAAAAGTTCAAAAATATTAATGCATATACAAGAAACAAATAAACCCCAGTGTGGTAAAAACCATGCTTAGTTTTTCACAAAAAAAGTACTCCCAGACACATATGGTCAGTTACTTTGTGCCTTTTGTTTCACTGATTCCAGGCACAAGACAGAACTACAGAAGAGAAAAGCAAAACAAAGACCTCCTGGAAACTACATGTATCCCTGGAATAGATCTAAACGTATTTTCACAAAGTTGCACAATTTTGTTTCTGTTGACAGCATGGAACCTTGAAAAAACATTCATTCATACACTTATTAGAATAATGAATTGCAAAATTATTATTTTATGTCCTTATATTTTTATTTTACTTTATTTTTCAGTATATATTTATTACTGAATTTTGTGCATCTCATACAGTACATTTTTGTCATATTTAGACCCTCCATCTGTAGCACCCATAGCCCACCCACAGGATTTCATGTATTCTATATGCTAAGGCCTGTGGGGTCAAATTTGTGAACTTACGTGTCCCTCAGTGTGAGTTCATTCACTGGAGCCTCTTCAGCCTTTCCAGTGTCACTGCTATTTTCTATGTGTGTATGCATTCTGGAAGAACATCTCTGATGTAGCAAGAAGGCATCCAACTACATAGACAGGGGACTGCTGGTGAGCATAGCTTGAGTGCTGCCTACATGCACATGGGTGTGGCATCATCCAATGGGGACATTGGCAATCTGTCAATGGCAGCTTACCCAAAGAAGTCATCAACTGCCAGTAGTTCTTCAGGAGGTATATACCATTAGGAGCTCCTCTTTCACCCATGCTGGAATTTTAATTTGCTTGGTCCATGTGTGTGTCAAGGCAGGTAACCACAGCTGCTGCACTGTGAGTTCATGTGAGGAAGAACCGTGCTATTTCTGCAAGACTGCGTTTCGTGACACTCCTTCCTATTCTGCAGCTTTTGCATTCTTTCTGCCCCTCTTCCATGATGATCTCAGAGCCTTGTGGGAGGCTCGGTACCATGACTGGCCCATCTGTGGCTGAGCACTCGCTGTGGCTTGGTCACAGCACTTCAACACAGTCTCTGCATGAACCTCTGCCCAGTTAAAAAAAACAAAAAAACAAAAAAACAAAAACAACTTCTGAGTAAGGTAGAAAGCAACACAAATCTGGGTTTCAGGGCCACCTGGGACAACTCGGGGGTCCCCAGGAGGCAGTGGGCCGGCCACCTTTATTAACTTTTAAACCCCTTCAGTGGTTTGAGTAAAAGTAGACCAATAGGCTCATGCTCTTGGGCATTTAGTCTTCCAATTGGTGAAGGTAGAAATGGGGCTACAGATACAGAGGGGATCTAATGTGATTGTATGAAGTTTGGAAAAATTCAATACAATTTAATTTTAAAATTTCAGCATATCCTCTTTTTGTAAAGGGCTTCCAGATAAAACAAGGGAAAGGGTATGAAATTCAATGGGAAAAAATGAGTAGAGAGGTAATATTTAGCCACTCAAGAGGAAGAGGACTATACGTTAGAAACTGAGTATGAGTGAGCACAATTAGCAGAGAGAATGTTGACATATAGACATCAAAGAGACCCTTTGGAGTCTGATGACCTCCTAGTTCTAGATATACACAGCCTGTTGTAGAATGAATCTGAAAATAAAATGTATATACAGCAGATGAATTACAAATAGATTTTAAAGAGTGACAGCAAATTATAACAAATGATCTAGAAAAACTATGACAATGTAATTCTATAGACATAAACTTCAAATAAAATGTTTCCAAAAAGGAAGTTCAATAATAGGCTAGTGGTACTGGTTGATTATTGTTTGTATTAAATTGGCCTAGTACTGGGGCTGGAGAGATGGCCTACCGGTTAAGACCACCGACTGCTTTTACAGAGGACCTGGGTTCGATCCCCAGCACCCACATCGTGGCTGAGAACCATCTGAAACTCCAATTCCAGGAGAACTCCAGTTCCAGGGGAATCCGACACCGTCTTCTGACCTCTGCGGCATTGCACGACACGGGTGCACAGACCTGCATGCAGACAATACATTCATACACATACAGAAATAAATAAAATTTAAATAAAATAAAATAAAATAAAATTGGCCTAGTACATTAAACTTGAAATGACACATTCTAATCTGAGTATTTAAATAATTAGTGTTATTTAGTCATGGCTATCAAAAATCTTCCTCAGATTTATACTCACAAGTTAATGTGGTTTTCTTTTAACCTACTTGTGGTAGAAATTGGAATGTAGAAAGTTTTGACCAAATCTCATGGACAAAACTCTCAAACAATAAATCAAAATTAGATTTAAAAATTTACCATGTGAATGTATCAGAAATGTTTAATGTTTACTTTCTTCCTCATTCTGTATTTGCATTTGTGCTTAAAAATATGTGTTCAAGATGTGCTCTTCTTTGTAAAGTTAGAAGGAGCAAAGATCCAATTTACAACACACATGGCATAATGTAAAATCATAGCTTCTCTTTAATTTATCAGAGGTAAAGTAAACTGAATTCAATTAACCTGACATAGAGGGAGAAAGAAGGACCACGGAAGTTAATAAGAAAGCATTTGCTTTTTGAAGCAACTGCTGGATTCTGGGTGACAGAATTGGACTAAGTTTTTAGATAAGAATGTTAATGGCAGGGCTGGAGAGATGACCTAGCGGTTAAGAGTGACAACTGCTCTTGCAGAGGTCCGGGGTTCTATCCCTAGCAATCACATGGTGGCTGAACAGTCTTTAATTCCAGTTCCAGGGGAATCCGACACCCTCTTCTGACCTCCTCAGCATTGCACGACATGGGTGCACAAACCTACATGCAGACAGTACATTCATACACATAAAAAATAAAAAAAAAGAATGCTACTGGCTAGATGTAGATGAGTATAGTATAGAAAACAGCATCTCACAGACATGACAGGATGTTTCATCATTTAAAGTATCTGTAAAATCCTGATACCAAGTGCTGGAGAGGTTGTGGGGAAAGGGGAACACTCATCCACTGCTGGTGGGGATGTAAACTTGTACAGCCACTATGGAAAGCAGTGTGGAGAACCCTTGGAAGACTTGGAATGAACCAGACCCAGCCATACCACTCCTGGGCATGTACCCACAATCTTACCACAGAGATACATGCACGGCCATGTTTATTTCAGCTCTCTTCACAATAGCAAGGAGCTGGAACCAACCCAAATGCCCCTCAACTGATGAGTGGATAGAGAAAATGTGGTACATCTACACAATGGAGTTCTATGCAGCAGTAAAGAAAGATGACATCATGAGCTTTTCAGGAAAATGGCTGGAGCTAGAAGACATCAGGCTGAGTGAAGTAACACAGTCCCAGAAAAACAAACGACGAATGGTATCCCTCATCTGTGGATGCTAGTGCCAATTACCTAGTTGTGAGTATTTCTTGTGCATGTCGCCTTGAGCTTTTGTCCAAAGCAGTTGGGAGTGATGCATATTGGAAATAACAACAACTACAACAGAAAGGACTGCATCGAAGAACTGACTGAAACAGTGAACTTCTGCTCAAAACAGTCAATTTCCACATGGAGAATATTGAGAAAGACTGAGAAAGAGATGAAAAGCATATTTGGAAGAATGCATGAGCTCTGGTGGGGTGGGGGAATGGGGGGGCACGGGTCTAGATTTGATAAAAAAATAAAAATAAATAAATAAAATCCACCCCCAAACTTCACTGAGTGTCTATAAGAAAAATTGGGGGTAACGGCGAGAAAACCACAGGGAAGCGTTTCTTTAAACGAAAGCTTGATAGAATGAACCAGGTACTTCAGCGAGACTCAAAGCCATCACTTTTCCTTTGTTCTGCCATCTCTACCAGGCTGAAGAAGCACTCGATCAGGGGAAGGGAAGTGGAAATCAGGAGCAGGCGCAGGAAGGTGCAGAGTCAGACAACAAAGAGTCTTGCGCGGAAGATCTTTCGTAGATCCTTCATATCGAGATTCATTGTTCCAGCAGCCAAGTGTCACCTTCTGGGGTCTACGGTTAGTCCTTCCTTGTTTGGCATCTCAGTCCCAGCTTTGGGAAATATTTTCGCCTCCAAAGTCAGTGCCTTCCCGTCTTTTCTCTTAGCAGTGTTCTACTTTTTTTTTTTTGTAACCCTGTCTTTAATTCCGTCCTACTAGTCAATTCCTTATAAACAGTTCATAATTCTTCCAGATCATTGTGTTGTTTTCCTTTCTTGAGTGAATCTTAAAACTTGGTACCAAAAATAGTGCTAGCAGATAGACTCACAAAAGTGAGAATGAGGACTGATTTGATCACATACCTGGGACGAGCCCAAGAAATAAATTGGGCCATTTATTAATTTCTTACCTACTAAGTATAAATTCATCAACTTGGCCTTGGTGTAGGATTGGAATAAAGTTTCAACAGTAGAGGGCACTGGAGGGATATCATGAGAAGGGCTTTTGAGCTGCTCCTGAAGATCTTAGTTCTGCTGTTTTGTTGGAAGTGGGCCTAGCATGCCTGATTTCAGGAACGATGACTCTCAGCAAACTCCAGTCATCCTCTCAGGTGGTTTAACAGCTTGTTTACAGCAGCACCACCCTCGGTTACAGCATGCTCCATAGCCTCAGCTTGCTTCCTATAGATAGTGTATCCTGTCACAAGATGGTGAGTTCTATCTACCTAATGCAAGGAAAATACAATGAATGGGCCCAAAAGTATATTTCGTTGTTTCCCACATCCTGTTTCCTGAAAAGTTTAGGAGTAACTGATTGACTCCTGTCGGATTCCATGTCTAACCAGCTGGCTTTCTTCAGGTTCAGCCCAGTCTCCACATCCAGTTTCCTGGTACCCCAACCTCCCTAGCTAGCTTTCCATTGCCTGCCTGCTGCTCAGCTTGCTAGTTCTCAGTGGACTCCTTGTGGTCTAGATTTCTTCAGCACACTAGAAAGTGGTAACTGCACAGCGAACAGCCTTCTTGTACTTTCTTGAGGGAATTTCCTATGCATCATACCTAGATCATATTTCCATAACCCCCAAACCCGTCATCAGTACGCCAGTGCCAACTGTACAAAGCATCTCTTGCCTAGAAATAATTTAGGAGACTGATTCCTATCCAGTGAGCTGCAGCCACATACTCTTCAATGAGGACTAAATCCCAGCTATGGGATGAACCCCAGCTTATGTTTCTTTCACTCATGGGCACATCCCTTCAATCAAAGAAGAGTCTACAGCACTATCTTTTATCTCCCAGTAAAAGCTAAATAGTTTATTTTATTATTATATTTATTTATTTTGTATTCACAGGGCTTCCTTGTAGGCCTGGGCACACGTGTGGCTTTCAGAGGACAACTGCTGGGAACTGTTCTCTCCTTGGACCACGCACCTTTTGGTGATTGAACTTAGGTAATTAGGCAGCAAGAACTTTTACCCACCAAGATGTCTCCCTTATTCATCCCATTCCTCACTTTTTAATGCCTTTTAAAATTTTTTTTTAAATTTATTTTTGTATGAGTATGAATGTACTGTCTGCATGTAGGTTTGTGCACCCGTGTTGTGCAATGCCACGGAGGTCAGAAGAGGGTCTCAGATTCCCCTGGAACTGGAGTTCTCCTGGAATTGGAGTTATAGACGGTTCTTAGCTGCCATGCGGGTGCTGGGGATCGAACCCGGGTCCTCTGCAAGAACAGTCGGTGCTCTTAACGGCCAGGTTATCTCTCCAGCACCGCCCCCCATTCCTCACTTTTTAAATGTCCTAGCTGGACCTGGTATCACAGTCCTTCAATAAGGAGGCAGAGACAGGTTGATTTCTATGAAATCAAGGTCATCCTGGTATCTCAGTTTAGAAATTTTCCACACATACAGCACCAAGACTGAGGATCTCAGAGCTAATTAAATACCAAAAGTCCAGAGAGGTCGACAAAATACTGCCACTCAGTCAATGGGACTTCCTGTGGCCTGGGTGCAAGCCATAGCACCCAACAAGCAGACTAAAGACATTAGAGTGGTTATGAACACTACAATAAGAAATGTTTCCAATCCAAATACCTCATTTGGGAGGAGACTTGGGCTTGTTCTTCAACCTGCTCCCCATGCCACCACTTTTTTCTCCGTCTCTTCTTCCTTTGTTTTACTTTTTTTTTTTTTTTTTTTTTTTTTTTTTTT
>VZQC01014560.1:6010418-6129751 GCA_009823505.1 Rhizomys pruinosus
AAATGCCCCTCAACTGACGAGTGGATAGAGAAAATGTGGTACATCTACACAATGGAGTTCTATGCAGCAGTAAAGAAAGATGACATCACGAGCTTTGCAGGAAAATGGCTGGAGCTAGAGGACATCATGCTGAGTGAAGTAACACAGTCCCAGAAAAACAAACGACGAATGGTATCCCTCATCTGTGGATGCTAGTGCCAATTACCCAGTTGTAAGTATTTTTTGTGTAGGGCCCCCTGAGCTTTTGTACAAAGCAGTTGGGCATAATGCATTTTGGAAACAACAACAACAACAGAAAAGACTGCATTAAAGAACTGACTGAGACGGTGAACTTCTGCTCAAAACAGTCAACTTCCCCATGAAAAATATTGAGAAAGACTGAGAGATGGAAAGCATGTTTGGCAGAATGCATGAGCTCTGGCGGAGTGGGGGAATGAGTGGGAACACGGGTCTAGATTTGTTAAAAATAAATAAATAAATTTATGTGAAAAAAAAATAATTTTTTCTATTGTTTATCACACATAAATGCTTATGAAAATATATACAGTACTTTTATTTGTTTTATTGTTTTTAGTTGACTGCTTTATTTCTATATTTAGTTTGCTTTTAATGTAGTGTTATTTCCTGTGCTTTGCTCTCTTAACTCTGACTGAATTAGGAATGAAGCTTTGTAACTCTAGCACATTTGGGTGGGATCTTAGACCTGAGATATATCTGTAGTTTAGTTGAAAGCAATTTCATATTCCTACAGCCATAATCCATCTCTGCTCAACCACTGGTGGATATTTAAAATTAAAAACAGAAGAGATAAAATTCTCTAGCTTATGACCAGTCCCAAGTAGGCATGACTAGTGGGAAGTCTTGATCCTGAACAATCACTCCCATATCAACAGCATAGAGAAATGGTGTAATTATGAATATTATGTCTATAAGGAACATAAACATAGATCATCTCCAGACATGTGCAAACAACACATTATCGAAAATATTGGAGGAATACTCACTGAATCAGAAACACATGTATTTCATTCTCTATAGCACACCTGTCTGAATGGCCAGAGAGACTTCACACATATGAGATTTTCAGAGGAAGCAGGTCCTTCAGAGTCTGCCAGAGTACACAGTATGCTAATATTTATGGATCAAAGAGAAAGAAGCTAGAAGAAGTTTACACCACTAGCTCAATTTGGAATTAATTTAAACTCCGAAAAACAGATAGCTTAGGTCACATTATAAGCAGTGTGTTCTGTCAGAATTCTCTAACACTTGTTAAAGAGATACCTACCCTATCAGATGAGCAATAAAAGAACATGACCCCTCCAAAAGTTTAAAATTCTTTAGTGATAGCTTTAAGAATATTAAAGTGGATGAAATTCTTGATAAAGAATTAATAGGAATTATATGAAAATGCTCAGTTCATTCAAAGAAGATAAGATATGAACGAGCACTTCAATAAAGAAACAGAGGCTCTGAAAATTAGGCAAACAAATATTGGAAGCGATCAATTTTTGACAAATATTTGAAGCAATCAATAATTTGACTTTTTTAAAGTTAAATTATAGCTTCAGTGGAAAGCCTTGAGTATTTGAGCTTTTAAAAAAAATGTGGAGCCGTGTGCATGGATAGAAAGACAGAGAGGCAGCATGCAGATTTGGTGGCTAGGTAGCGTTCTGCACACAGCCTTGCTGTCTGGCCAGGGGCCAGACCTCCCACCTCTGAGACCAGAAAGAAGAGCAGTGTGGCAGGCAGACTTTGCTGCCCACTACTGCCACTCCTCTTCAATATAGTGCTTGAAACCCTTGCTAGGGCAAGAAAGGGAAATTAAAGGAATACTAATTGGTAAAGAGGAAGTAAAACTAACTCTTTTTGTAGATGGTATGGCATTTTACCTAAGGAATTCTAAAAACTTCACCAGAAAATTGCTAGAAACAATTAAGAGTTTCAGTAAAGCGGTGGGATACAAAATAAACGTAGAAAAATCAGTAGCCTTTATTTACACCAACAATAAGCAACTAGAGAAGCAATATAAGGAGACATTCCCACTCATGATAGCCTCAAACAAAATAAAATACCTGGGAACAAACTGAACCAAAGAAACCAAAGATCTCTACAACAAAAATTTTAAAGGCCTGAAGGAGATTGAAGATCACATCAAAAGATGGAAAGACCTGCCATGCTCATGGATTGGAAAAATTAATATAGTAAAAATGCCCATGCTACCCAAATTAATATACAGATTCAATGCAATCCGAATCAAAATCCCCATGAGCTTTTTCACAGACTTGAAAAAAAAAATCCTTAATTTCATATGGAGAAAACAAAAAAACCTGAATAGCAAAAGTAACCCTGAGCAAAAAGTGCTGTACAGGGGGGATTACTATACCAGACTTAAAGCTATATTACAGTGCTATAGTCATAAAAGCCTGGTACTGGCACCAAAACATACCCTTTGACCAATGGAACAAAACTGAAGATCCAAACTTGAGCTCATATAACTTCAGTCACCTCATATTTGACAAAGGGTCCAAAAAAGCTCAATGGAGGAAAAATAGCATCTTCACAAATGGTGTGGCAAAACTGGATCACAATTTGTAGAAGAACAAAATTAAACCCCTACATCTCTCCTTGTACATAAATAAACTCCAAGTGGATCAAAGATCTCAACCTGAAACCTGAAACCTGAAACCCTGAAGGTGATAGAAGAAAAAGTTGGCAGCAACCTATAAGACATAGGCATAGGAAAAGACTTTCTAAATCAAACAGCAGCTTCACAGGAAATAAGGACAACAGCTTACAAGTGGGACCTCATTAAAATCAAAAGCTTTTGTACAGCTAAAGAAGCAATCAAGGAAATGAAGAGAAAACTCACCAAGTGGAAGGAAAGCTTCACTATCTGTCATGCATTAACATCCAGAATATATAGACTATGTAAAAAACAAAGAAGTAAGCTGGGTGTGGTGGCACACAACTTTAATCCTAGCACTTGGGAGTCAGAGGCAGGGGGATCTTTGTGAGTTCAAGGCCAGCCTGGTCTACAGAGCAAATTCCAGGACAGCTGGGGCTACAGGGAGACCCTGTCTCGAAAATGTGGGAAAACTTAGTTAAGATGGGTTGCATTCTAAGCCAATGGGACCTCCCTGGCCACACCCATGGGGTGGGTGTAGTGAACAAAAGGTTTAGGATTGGTCCTGAGATTAAGAGTCATGCTTGCTATATAACCAGATATTTTGCAATAAAATCTCTCTCTGCATTTGGACCTCCACATGTGTCCATGTGGTGTGCTTTCCTGCACGTGTTTTCCACGGGGGTCGTCCTGGGATTAAGTGGTCCCTGCCACAAATCTTGGCAGCCTACCCACAAATGGCATCCAACATGGGGCATGGAGACCAGTTTGGTAAGCTAGAATCTCTGCAAGGTGGGAAAGGACACCTTTAAGGAATCAATGTTTCAGGAGGAATTGTTTTGTGATGTATGGCATGTTTTTGTTGACTGTGTGCTGTATTTTGTTGTGGTTGTTGTGTTTCAAGTTGTGGCATGGAGAAAGTTTAGCATCTCCACATCAGTGAAGGCATGGACTAATGAGGGACACAGAGGGATTTCTCATATTGACTCTGCTGGTGCGCTTGTGGATGGCGCTGATGGAGACTTGGCCTGTGTGCTGGAGACCCTTTCTCTGATAGGCTTTGGGAAGCTTGCATTCTCTTGTGGGTTTTTACCCATTCAGTGAGACACGATTATGGAGCCTGTGGGTGCCATTTTGGCTTCCCTGGATTGGGGGCATCTGTTGCTTCTCCAGCCTTCCCAGGTGGCAGGTATTCAGAGAAATTGTGAGAGGAGCCCATCTTCTCCCATCCACTTGCCTTCTAGAGGATTTGAAATGCGCTTGGAACCTACCCTGCATCCTGGGGTCCTGGCTTCTGCCTTCTGGCCACAGTTCAGGTGGTGAAGGTCACAGAGGCTGGAAGGATGGGCATGCCTGTGGAGGAAGTAAGCTTTTTGTGGTAAGCATTCCATAGAGGTGTTCATTTGCACCTTTGCACAGGCAGGCTTGGGTTGTAGAGGCAACCACCCAGGAATTAATCTACCAACATTGGCTTGCATGGAAGCTTGTGAAAAGCCAGCCACAGTCTAAATGTGTTTTTAAAAAGTATCCTCCTTAAAATTTTTTTCTGTAAATAGTGTAAAATAGTGCTTAATTCTGCTGAAGATTCCTTTTGTCTGCTAAACTTCCCCCAAGATCTCATCTAGAGGCCAGTCTTCTATGATGCAAATTGAGCTGGTAAATTCCAGGCTGGTGTGGTGGCCCACACCTTTAATCCAAAGGGATGTCTGTGAGTTCAGGCCAGCCTAGGCTACTGAGTGACCTCCTGGCTGGCTCTGACTGTAAGAAAGCCCTGCCTTGAAAAGACCAAAGGCAAAATATGAAGCTGTTACATTTTTCAGTTTGTAGCTGTTTGTAGATACTGTGGCTAATCTAGTCCAATGTTTGTTCTGTGCCCCTCTCCTGCTCTGGAATCAGTGGATGGCTGGTGGGGGAAGGGCTGGTTTTACATTCTGTGTTTCACTGGGAAGCATAAAGTCTCGGGCACTCTTGCTCTGGGCAGTGCTTCATCCTTCATTGTGTTTTAAAGATGCAGCTTTGATTCCAATACTTGGGGAGACAGACTGTGGACCTCTGTGAAGACTCAAGCCCAATCTTAACTTGTTCATATGTAAATTTTCTCCAGGTAGCTCTCCTAGAACTGAGCCCACTTTTTTTCTGATGCAAATTAAGGCTTTTCAAGGGAACCACCCTACCAAGTTGTATCTCTTAAGTAATTCAAATCCATTCCAGCATACTTAAAAAGTAATATTTTACTTAACCCCGGGTACCCTAGATATGGTTGATTTAATTTTATCTTACTGTTTTTAAATGTGTTTCAGCTTAAATTTCTCTTCTCACAGAATTCTGGATCACAAGTGGTTTGAGCCTCCTGTGCATACATACCAGCTGCCAGACTGAGAACATGGTATCTAAATCATACCCTTTAAATTTTGATTTTAGATAACATCTTTTGATTTCAGCATTTTGGAAACAAAATAAATGGATTTCTAGCAGAGTTTACAGGTCTTGGATTTCTAACAAAACAAACTTGCTCTGATAAATTGGATAAATTGTCTTTTTTAAAGGACCATTGGTAAAAGTCTCTTTAACAACATGAATTTATATTTTGGTTCAATTTAAATGAGAAGTTTTTGAATAAAACTATTTTATGTTTCTTTAAACCCATCTTCAAGCTGTGTGTATGTGTGAGTGAATGCGAGTTCACTTTTAATTCATTATAATCCTACAGGTTTAAATCTAATTAGCTGAATATAAATGAATATAGATTCAATTCATAGAAAGTGTTTGTTTTATACCCCTTAGTGTTAATAATTTTTAATTTGGTTTATAGTATGCATATTATTCAGTTTAATGATAAATTGTTGATTATTGTTGGTAATTGTTATTAATAGTCATAGTTATTTTTATTAAATATAATTATTGATAAGTAATAAAAATTCAGTCTGATAATAAATTGTTCATTGTTGTTGACTATTATTATGACAATTATTATTCATAATAATTATTAATGGTTGTTGTGACTAATAATGGTTAATAATTTTTGATACTTGATAATAATTAACAATGGTTATAATTGTTGTGATTATTATTGTGATTATGGATAATTATTATTCTTCCAAGGTCCTTAATAATAAGACAAGATGGATTGGTCCAAGACTACAAACAACTTTGGCCTGTCTACTTTTGGGAATCCTCAATCTTTAGATTTGTAAATAACATAGGGACAGTTAGGCTTAGCAGAGGGACAGCTTAGAGATAATTAACCAGAAGGGACAGGATAGGGAAAGAATAGTAGACTTTAGGGATAGTTCATTGAAGGCAAATGGTTGGGAATGGGCCTAAGAGGTGGCATATGGATCTCAGCTGTTTTGTGCATTACTAGGACATTTATTCTAATTATGTAAAAATAACCCTTTAACAAATTATAAAAATTTCATGTTCCTCATTGAACGTCAAACAATATGGCTTTCCTCTCTTACAGGTCTACCTAACAAGTCTTTCTTATGTATGTATGTATGTATGTATGTATGTATGTATGTATTTATGTGCATGGACACGTGTGTATGGATGTCTGTACTTGTGTTCTAAGCATATTTTAATGTTAACAGCCATGATAGCAGTAAAAACATTGCCTCTGAGTTGGAATGTGGCCCTTCCTTCTCAAGATGCAAATTTATATTAAACATCAAAACAATTCAGTTTCAACAAAGGTTATGGGTTATCTATTAAAAATTTTAAAATAATGGATCTACACTGCCACCTACTGGTTACACCCTTTCAACATCTAAAACAAGGATGCAACCAGGTTTTCATTGTATTAAAGTGTTAATAAGTTTTTCGGTCTTTGGGGATAAAAAATAAGAATTAAAAAATATAAAAATTTAGAAAATAAAAAAGTGTGAATTCCCATCAACATCATTGCAGAATTCACAGCTGCCATTTTTTAAATTATTGCACAAATACAGGCTAAGACAAGCCTGCATTTTTTTTCAGATGACCAGTGGGTAGCTGGTGTTGAGGCCTGCATTTCATTTGGGTGACCATTGGGCTGGAAAAAGGTTCCCTTTGTGGACCACCAGCCCGGGTAGCTGGTGTGAAATTTCTGTCCTGGCTTTGGGCAGGTGGAAAGTCATGGCCAAGAGTGGGAAACGTGTCTCATTGTCCCAGGCTAAGAACCTGAGTGAAGTTACCTCTCTGGTCGGGTTACAGGAGTAACTAACTGACCTCTATGCAATGGGTCCAGTTCCCCACAATGTCCACAAAGTGGGCACTGCGTCCCCCTTCTCTTAGCAGGACTGTGCTGCACCTGCTCGTGACAAAGGAATCTTCCTAGAAGCTCCCACAGAAACAAACCAACAACAAAAATCAAGATGGTAATGATGGTAACAACTTCTCATGGGGCATATCTAGCCAGTCTTCAATTAACTAATGGGCATAAGAATTGTAAAAGAAAATTTTATTAAGAGCTAGATATTGAAAAATCTTTAAAACACGTTTTCATGCCAGGCCTGGAGAAGGCCAAGAGCTTGGAGGAAGATAGTTATCACAATCCACTTTGTAAGGTTTGAAGTTTAAAATGGTATACTTAAAAATAACATATATTTATATATAGAGGTATTTCAGTAGAGATTTATACAGAAATACAAAATAAACCATATAAGTTAATGGACTTGATTTCTCTGAAGTCATAGTCTAGTCATATAGTTTTAAAGAACAAAGTGTATATTGGGTAAAATTTATTTGGCAGGTATTCAACTTTGTCCAAACTTTGTCTACATACTATAGGATATTTTAAGACCTAGTAAAATGTTTAGATTGGTTAAATTTGGTTGAAGGTTTTGGTGAAAATGGTAATACATTTGAACTAATTGGTAATATAAAATGTTAATTGTTTTATTTGTAACCTGTATTGAATTTCCAACAATAACTTTGGGGTTAAGGTACACAAATGGTCTCTATATTTTTCTGTGTTATGCAGTATCACCTTGTAACATTTTCTCTTACTTGTAGGATAATTTAAAGAAATTAAGTTCACTTCCCAAATAAATAGTATACAGTCAATGATAAACAATTTGAGTAAATTTGATGAAAACTTATGCCTTGGTTCTTGTTTATGTGTAGGTGTAATACAACTTGGGCATCTATAGGTCAAAACATAAAAAATTTAAAAAAACAAAAAGAGGAAGGTGGTATAATCCTTCTGGGATACAAAGGGAAAACTCTGTGTTCCAAACCTTTTGATAAATTTTCAATTTTGAGGTCTTGAAACTAACAATGGGAGGAGATTTGTATGTTCCCACAAGTAAAAACACCAATCTAAATGCCTGAAAATGTACAAATTTGGCTGTTCAGGATGGACTGGGAAATGCCAGCAGAGAGGCTGACCCATCTGAACATTAAAGAAAAAGGAACCTCTGACTGCCTGAGTCACAGACACTGAGCATCTTTCTGAATTCTATTTGGGATAACTGTTTATAATGGGCCCTAATGAAGTTTACCTTCCAGATGCTGAGAAACCTTCCTACCTCTCCCTTTTTATAGGAAAAAGAAAAACATGATGGTAATGAAGTCATTCCCTAACTGCAAATTAGAACCAACTGTTATAGTGGTGATTTCTTATAAAAAGGTATAACTACCTTTTTAAATTGACTGATAGACATAGGAACTGTGAAAGGATAATTCTCTATTTAGAACCAAATTCAATAGTAAAGTCTTTATAAGCTGTGTAATTAAGCAAAATATATTAATACAGGAGAGCTCTGATATCAGCAATGGATTATTCTGCTTAAGAGATGTTGGGTAGGGGATTTAAGCCCCCCAAATTATAAAGGCCTTTTACCTATAAGTGGGATATATGCAAGGAGAAAGGCAGTAAATCCCTGTTGTTGAAGACCTGGTGTAAGCATGAAAAAATGTTTTGAGACATCACTTGCTAATGTACAGTTGGCCTCTGATATGCCAGAGAGAGTGTTACCAAAGGCCACTAAAGCAATAAAGCAAATATTGGTCTCCTTGAGTCAAGCAAGACTCCTCTGTCAGTATCAGCTACACCTCAACTGCCCGGAGATACTGTGCAACAGTGGCAGCCCTGTGTCTATATATATATATCTCAAATCTAATGGGCTATTAGCTCCATCCTTGGAAGAATAATTCACGCTGATGCCACAAGCTTATGTATTCTAGTGGTTAGGAGATGATATAAGCCACAGTAAGAACTTGTCACTCTTGGGCTGGAGAGATAGCCTAGCGGTTAAGAGCACCGACGCTCTTGCAGAGGACCCGGGTTCGATCCCCAGCACCCACATGGCGGCTGAGAACCGTCTGTAACTCCAATTCCAGGAGAACTCCAGTTCCAGGGGAATCTGAGACCCTCTTCTGACCTCCGCGGCATTGCACGACACGGGTGCACAGACCTGCATGCAGACAGTACATTCATACACATACAAAAATAAATAAATAAATAAAAAAAAAAAAAAAAAGAACTTGTCACTCTTTATAGAAAAGCCACGGTTTGTGGATTAGCATACCATCCAATCATCTGTGTCTATGCTCACAGCTTAGCTTGCCATAATAATTAGTACTGTTTAAATGCCTGTTTAAATGCCTGCACATCTAATTGCTTGTGCTTTGTTAGTAGGATTAAAAAGGTACCCTGAATAAGCTGTCAATCCATGAAGGGAAACAACATGGACAGACTGGAGTCCAAAATGACATCTCCAGAGAAAATAGACTGTTTTGCTTCTCGCCCACTTGTGCCCCTTTCCCAAAGTCTAGGGAACAATTTGTAGAAGTGGAGGTGTGGTAGAATGTAAGGGCTGTGGAGAGATTGGGGTGAATCATGAGACTACAGCAATATAGACTGGACTCTTATTTGATCAACATGCTTGTGCATAGAAGCTTCTCCAATTGGACTATGGGAACCTTGGGTTGTTCAATATTTGGACATAGATACTTGCTAATTGGTTTTACATGAATGTTACTTAACATTCATTGCTTATGCTTAATAATTGGTTCACTTCATGGTTGGATTTTTTTTATATTAATTGGCCTTGGTGTGAAAATAAAGTTTTAGGTCTGACTTGTCCCCCACTGCCTAGCACTCAAAACAGGCTTGAGCAGCTGGCTATTAAAAACTCAGGTTCCTTTGGGATGTTAGCCTTGCTCATGGGCTCCCCTGCCTCTCAGAAAAATTAAAAAAATAAAATTAAAAGGGTGAGATGTGGGAAAACTTAGTTAAGATGGGTTGCATTCTAAGCCAATGGGACCTCCCTGGCCACACCCATGGGGTGGGGTGTAGTGACTAAAAGGTTTAGGATTCGGTCCTGAGATTAAGAGTCACACTCGCTATATAACAAGACATTTTGCAATAAAGTCTCTCTCTGCATTTGGACCTCAACATGTGTCCACGTGGTGTGCTTTCCTGCACATGTTTTCCACATGGGTTGTCCTGGGATTAAGTGGGCCCAGCCACAAATCTCAGTGGCCTACCCACACGGATAGACCAAAAAACAAAACAAAACAAAACAACAAAAAACCAAAGAAGTAAGAAAACAATGCACCTACTCAAAAGATGTAGTAAAGAGTTGAACAGAGACTTCACCAGTAAGAAAATAAAGATGGCTGAGAAACATCTTAAAAGGTGTTCAATAGCTGGGTGTGGTGGTGCACGCCTTTAATCCTAGCACTTGGAGGCAGAGGGGACCGGATCTTGTGAGGAGTTCAAAGGCCAGCCTGGTCTAAAGGTGAGTTTCCAGGACACTGGGGCTACAGGGAGACCCTGTCTCAAAAGACCAAAAAAAAAAAAAAAAAAAAAAATAAACGGTGTTCACATATCATTAATAATTTAGGAACTGCAAATTAAAACCACTCTAAGATATCATCTCACTCCAATAAGACTGGCCAAGATGGAGAAAACAAATGATATCAAATGCTGGAGAGGTTGTGGGGCAAGGGGAATACTCATCCACTACTGGTGGGAATGTAAACTCGTACAACCACTGTAGAAAGCAGTGTGGAGAACCCTTAAAAGACTCAAAATGAGCCTACTCCTGACCCAGAAATAGCACTCCTGGGTATATACCCACAAGAAGCAACCTACCACAAAAATACATGCACAGCTATGTTTATTGCAGCTCTCTTCCCAATAGCCAAGAGCTAGAACCAACCCAAATGCCCCTCAACTGATGACTGGATAACAAAAAATGTGGTACATCTACACAACGGAATTTTATGTAGGGGTAAAGAATTATGACATCATGAACTTTGCAGGTAAATGGATGGAACTCAAAGCCATTATGCTAAGTGAAGTAACACAGTCCCAGGTCGGGGGGGGGGAAGGCAAATGGTTTCCCTCATTTGTGGATGCTAACACCAAATCCCCAGTTGGCAGGCAAATTGAGCAAAAATTATTATGATATTTCTTTGTATCTGAAAGCAACTGTGCTGTTATGATGTGACTCTCTTAATGGGCTCTAGAATTGACCTACCACTTATTTTCAGACATTGTTATTACCATATATGGGTGGAAGACATGTATTCATATTCTAGAGCAATATAAAATTAAAGGGAAAAATGTGAACCCTAAAACATATTTAGGAATTAACATACAGTTTATTTCCAGTGGTCATAATTTTGATACATATTTGTTGTTTATATAGGCATAAAAAGGAGAGGGAACAATAGCAACATAAGGACTGGGTCAAAGAACTGACTAATACGATTAGATTCTGCTCAAAATGATAAGCCTCTGCTGAAAAGAAATCCTTGGAAGCACAGAGAGAAAGATGTAAGACATGTATGGCAGAATTCATAAATTGGGGTGGAGTAAGGGCAGGGAGATGGGAAGGTATCCAAATTGGAATGAAAATTGATTTATGAAATACAGAAAATGTCAATAAAAATAATAAAATATTTTAAAAATTAAAAATCAATAAAGAAATACTGATACAAGTGAGTGAATAATGTTGATGAGGTAAAAATTGCACTTCAAATTTATGGGTGAGCAGGGTTTCAGAAAGTGGAGAAAATAATGTAGTTTTAATGTAAACAACAATATCAGATAAATATCAGAACTATGAACATGCATATTGTTTATATTGGAAAAATAGTGTTAAGTATGAGATACTTGGAGAACAGTGGTTAGGAAGTTATACTGAGTGGTGGTATTTCTATGCAATGGAACATTATGTGTAGCTCTAAAGAAAAACAATTTGATGTGTAGCATATATAGGGGACCTGAACACTTCTGAGCAACTGTTTTATTTTATTTTATTTTATTTTTTATAGATTACTCTTAGAAGGGTACTCGCAAGCAAAAGCATGATTTGAAACAGTGTATTGAGAATGAAATGGGGAAGTAAAAGTGGAATCCTATCAGTAGGATTATGTTCCTTTTTACCTCCATTGTCTTAGGATAACCCACACACAAAACCACAAATGTTATCAATTTAATCTCATTTGTTTTTTGCAGTCTAAATAAAATAATCTGTTGCTCTCAATAAATAAACGTGTATTCTTTTCAGTGTTTGATATGAAACACACACACACATTCTACATTGTCCTCTTCAAGAGCAAGTAAGAATAATGGGCTGTATATTTAAGTCACAAAAAGAGTTCAAGACTCAGTGAGATGGTTGATAGTATTAAAAAGCTAAGATAAATTTAACTTTCTATCTGTTGGAACATTACGTAAATTCATTTGTCCAGAGAATGGTGATATGTCCTTACCACAGTAAGAAACAGTGTTTGGAATTCATTGTTCAGAATTATCAATTGATGCATTTGTAAGAAAATTTCACATGCCTGTAGATCCTTCATCAAATTGTCCTTCTGACATAGGGGGACATCTCTAACTTTGCTCTGATTCAAGTTCTTACCCAGCAATTATTTTTTATAAATGTAATAAAAGTCACATGATTGAAAATTCATGAGTATCATGTTAAATAAACATAGAATCGATTGACTTTTAAAGTAGTATTGTCTCTCCACAGAATAAAGTAAGATGTAATACTATTAATATACGGTTATAAAAATAGAGATGCCCACTTGTTCAGAGGTCAAAACTTCCCAGTTTTGTAAAAGCTAATTATGGTTTGTGTGAATTATAATTTATAAGTACCAGGAAAAGTAGGACATTAATATGAATTTAAAATAGTAGGAATAAAATTAAAGAGAAATTTAAACTGTTTAAATTGAAAGAGTCAGTTCACTGTCTTTTTACATGGAAATGCATTGTTCTCGGGGTGTTGCATGGCTTGTAAAATAAACATGGGGTTGATTTTTTTAAAGTAGTATTATCTCTCCACAGAATAAAGTAAGATTTAATACTACTAATATAAAGTTATAAAAATAGGGACACCACTTGTTCAGTGGTCAGAACTGAATTGTGTAGAGTGGAATGGACAATTATAGATTTTATAGGATTGTCAGCCCTAATCCAGCCTTGCCGTAGTAGCTCACCACGCATTCAAGTCTGCTAACAGTCCTTGACATTGACAACATAGACTTAATCTTATATTTGATTCAAAGAATAACTTAGCTATGCCATATATATATATATATATATATATATATATATATATATATTTATGCCATACACACACACATGCTTATGCAATACATACATAGATATATTCCTGCACTTCTGTGCCCCTGCTTCCACTTCTGGGGTGCTTGGATTACATGTGTCCACCATCATGCCTGGTTTTTGAGGTGATCAAGATGGTACTCAGGTATTGTATCTATGGAGCAACTTTTGTGAAGCATTTATTTTCTAGGTTAAATAAGGGGAAAAAATCACATTCACCTGGATTCTGATTAGTTTTCATCTCCTAAAACTAGAATGACCCAGATTTTCAGACTCTACTTTTTAAAGGTAAAAAAAATAAGCCATACTTTTGTCAGAAAATAAAAAATTAAGTTCAGGTCCTTATGCCTGGCAAGATGCAGTTGATCAATATAAATATATATGAAAGTGTAAACCAATTTATTTTATGTCTCTAAGACAATAATATATTCTGCATGGTGCTCTTTTCAAGGTGATCTCAGTTAATTAAAAGATCACCATGACAACAAACCCCAAAGACTGAAAGCTTAACTTGTTCCTTCAAAGTCAGAAACAATGTGATTAAATAACCACACGTATTTTTCTATATTTTGTTACTCTGGCTCTCTCCTTGATATGTTATTGATGTGTGTAGAAAGAACAGAAATTCTTAAATGCATTTAAGGTGGTCAGGACAATTCATAAAGCAAAAGAATTTATCTTTAGAGTTAAAAAGTAGTAAAGTGGGCTAGAGCTGGCTTGGCAGTTAAGAACACTGGCTGTTCCTGCACCAGTATCAGATCCCTGGAGTTTCAGGAGGTTTTTAGCTAACATGTGGGTGGGTGCTGGGATTTCATACTATAGGATACAGTATTCAAATCTGTGTATGAAACATGCTGTAAAGTGAAATAGACTATATTATAAAATATGCTCTGTGTTTCATGTAATTTGTTTTTAGATGTAATAAAATAAAGAGAAAAACATTTTTAAATTAAATCTTCATAATTATTTAGATAACTTACATGGTACATTCAAAATGATATTAAAATGTATACTATATTATACAGAATATATTTTATGTATCTAATATAATATATATTTAAATGTAATCAATTTACATTTATTCTAGCTGTGGATATTTGCTGTCCCACACTGTATTTTCTGGGAATTTTTATTTTTTAAAGTTTGGAATAAGGCAGGTAGTGTGTCTTGCCTGTAATCCCTATACTTTAGATGTGTATGTGTAAACAATGACTGCAGAAGTCAGATGAAGTCATCAGATTACCCTGGAACTGGAGGTACAGATTTTTTTTTTTTTGTTTTTTCAAGACAGGGTCCCCCTGTAGCCCCAGCTGTCCTGGAAATCACTCAATAGACCAGGCTGGCCTTGAACTCACAAAGAACTGCCTGCCTCTGCCTCCCGAGTGCTAGGATTAAAGGTGTGCGCCACCATGCCCGGCTCAGTACAGATGGTTTTTACTGGTCATGTGGATGCTGAAAATCAAACCTGGGTCCTGTGCAAGAACAGCCAGTGCTCTTAACCTCTGAGACATCTCTCCATCTCTTTAATTAACTAATAAACTAACCAATTAATTCCTATTTATTGAGAGAGTGTTTGTTGGTGTTTGTGTAATTCTGTGTGGTTGTCTGTGTGCAAACATATGTGGTACCTGCTGAGGCTAGAGGGGGGCACTGGATTCTCTGGAGCTGGGAATGCAGGTAATTGTGAGCTGCCCACCATAGCTACACAGATCAGATCTCCCATTCTCATGATTTAGCAGCAACTGTTCTTAACTAGTGACCATTTCTCTAACCCTATGAGATTTTGTTTTATAAGGATGAGTAGTTTTTGTAAACATATTTAACAAATTCAGCAATAAAATCTTAATTTTATGTTATAAAAATAATTGCGAATTAAGACATTCAGAAAGGAATAAGGAAGAACGTAAGATGAACAGACTTATTAAAATGTTTGACAATGTTAAGAGGGAAAACATGAAAAGTTTATATAGAACGAATTAGAAATAAATACCAATATCAGAGAAAATTCAGTGAAATAACAGAAAATAGTTTCCAAAGTTGTGGGAAAATATAGTTATCTCACTGTGGAGAGCAGGTGTGGCGACGATCCCAAGAAGGTGCCCGACACTTTAGCTAAGTGTGGAGAGCAGGTGTGGCGACGATCCCAAGAAGGCGCCCGACAGTTTAGCTAAGTCTTATGACTAACACCTGAGTCCTATAACTCACACCTAAGGATTATGACTAACACCTGATTCCCTCCTACCTCTAAGTAAAGCCACGTTCACTGTTTGAGCTGCGCAGGTGCACCCTGTATGCAAGATCAGGCCAGATGATACCAATAGACTGAGGCCACGCAACCTGGGCTGGGAAGGTGGATAAATAGAGAGACTTTCTAGATAGAGGGATTTTTTCTGGTCTTGGGAGGAGAAGCTTGCTTGAGGAAGGCTTGGAGGCTAGGAGAAAAAGATGTGCCTGAATAAGCCATTTTGAGAAGACTTGAATAAACCGCTTTGAGAAGAATGAGCGAGAGGTGCTTTCTTTCTGTTGTTTCATAAGAATGAGCGAGAGGTGCTTTGCTTCTGCGGCTTCATACAAGTGTTTCCTACATCTCACTATATGAGGTATTTATAATTTTGATAGATATGCCCAAAAACCACCAATTTTATGGTGTGTTATAATGAAGCTACTAAAGGAACAAAGAATATCTGAACATGGTCATGATCTTCCTTTGCTTTATAACTATCTTGAAAGATGTCTTTCAAGATAATAATTAAAGGAATCATACATACATAATAAGTAACAGAAGTAACAGAATCACCAAAGAATGAGAAGAATAAGTCTATTCAGAATATATAAGCAAGGGAGAACTAGAAAAAGAAACGGGTATGATTTAGTCAAGCATCATACCTCTAACATGTATAAGGGGAAAAGAGTTCAACAAAGAGAAACAATCACACAAAAATAAACTAAATCACAGACATTTTAAAATACTTTTAAAACAACACGTAATGTAAATGATCCTAATTTTTCAATCAAAAGACATAGACTGGCTGACTTTATTAAAAAAAAAATAAGAAACCCAAGATTTACTGCCTACAGGAAACTCACCCCACTGACAAAGATGTAAACACAATGAAAGTGAAAGGGTTGAAAATCCAACCAAAAGGAACCCAAAAACAACCAAATAGCAACTTTACTCATATCAAACAAGCAGACTTCAAGCCAGTATTAGTCAGAAGAGACAAAGTCATTAAATTACAAAAATCAAAAACAGCTACAGCTATAAAAATATACACACTGAAGTTTGAAAAACCTGATCTTATAGAATAAACAGTGGTGGACAATTCTATAATAATAAGCTATTAATTTATTTTTACTTTGTATGTATAAGTGTTTTCCCTGCATGTATTTAAATGCAGTATGTGCATCAAATGCCCACAGAGAGTGCTATGGAGGCCAGAAGAGGATGTCAGATCCCCTGGAACTGGAGTTATGGCAAGTTGTTAGCTGCCATGTGGGTACTGAGAACTAAAGCCAAGTCTTCTCCAACAACAGCAAGTGTTCTTAACTGCTGAGCCATCTATCCAGCCCCAATAATAAGTACATGTTTACGCCTACTCCTACCAGTATACTTACCATTCAGATCTCTATCTCTTCAATACAACAAAGAAATGTCAAATCAAAATAGGATTACCAGACATGTATAGATAATTCAAGTTAAAATTTCAGAATAAATATAATTGTTAACAACTCAGGGAACTTTGCTAAAGCTGAATATATTTTAGGCCATGGAGAGTAACTTAACTGGGACAGCGGAGGTGGCTCAGCATTTAAGAACACTTACTGCTCTTTCAGAGGACCCAAGTTCATTTGTCAAATACCCACAGTGGATGGTTTATAACCACTTGTATTTCTGTTCTGGGACACTTAGGGTATCTGTCTGCATACACACACATACCAAAAAGAAAGAAGGAAAGAAAGAAAGAAAGAAAGAAAGAAAGAAAGAAAGAAAGATGAGAGCAAAATCCCACAGGTTCTTATCTTCAAGATTTTGTAGGCAACAAAGGGAAATGACAATAGTTTATATTGATTTGGCAGAATCTTGGACTACCCAGATGAGTAACTCCAAGGCAAGTTTCACTTACCTGACACTGGGATTTTTGCTAGCCCACAGTGATTAAAGGAAAGATAACCCTGTGTAGATAGTCTTAATGCATTGCTTTTAGTTCTTATAGAATAACTCTTCAGACAGGGGTGAAATAATATTTCATCTTCCTACTAATTTATGGTGGAATTATCAGCATTTTAAAAAAATTTGGCAATTTCATGAATGAGCACTGTTTATAACACCCCACCTGCTCCCGCCTCCAACTCTCAATAGTGTTTTGATCTTGATATCAGATAGTGTGATGCCTTTCTTTGTTCTTTTTTTTTTTTTTTTTTTTTGCATAAAGTAGCTTTGGCCTTTTGGAGTCAATTGTGTATTAATGGGAACTTTAGAACTGTTATTTTGTTATTTCTGTGAACAACATTCCTGATATTTTAATATAGTCTGCATCAAATCTGCAGATAATTTTGGTTGTCATGGATGTTTCTAGCTGCACTTATTCTAATCAATCGATAAAGGATATCTTACATTTATTTGTGTTTTTTATTTCTTTCTGTATTGTTTTATTGTTTTTAGTGAACAGGTCTTTACCCTTTCTGGGCCTGATTTTTATAATAATGTGGCATGTGGCTGACCACTTGGGACTGGATAATCCATCAGGGAGATCATCAGTTTAGTAAACTAATTCTTCCCACAGCAGCCATAGACACCTGGGATCTCTTCATCAGGATATGTGAGCTTATGAAATTTCCTCTATTCACTTTGGGAGGTCAATTGGTGTTTTCGTAATGTAAGTATTGTTTAGGCAACCACATCGTTGATGTCTTATGTATGCAAGTTCCCTGTCATGTGTAGAATATACTATCTAGAGCAGCAGGCATCTGGCCTTTCAGCTCTGACAAACCCACTCCCTCTTCCCCAACATCTGCTATGTTCTCTGAGCTTTAAACATTTGGTTTTCTTTGTAGATGTATCAATTGCAGTTTGGCCAGTTATGGGATTTTGTAATAGTCTTTATCTGTTGCATAAAGTAACTTCTTTGATGAGGAGAGCTATGTTAATCTGTGAATATTATAAACATTTAGGATATAGTAAAAACTTACATCGATTTAGGAAATAGGCAGTAGTAACTAGGATATCCTCTAAGTCACATGAACATTCCAGTTCTGGTTATGTTTACAGTATCAATTGTAGATTCCTTCATATTGGGCCGGCCTTAAGTCCAAGTACACAGCTATTGGTTACCCCCAAGACAAAAGCGCCACTATTGCACTAATGGGGATATTTTGCCAGGTCCAGAATTTTGGCTTGTATCCTTTACAGCTGAGAAGGATCATTGATTGGTTATCTCAGCCACTTGCTTTAAGGGTTTAAAATTTTTGTTGTAGAGATCTTTAGTGTCTTTGGTGAGGTTTGTTCCTAGGTATTTTATTGTTTTTGAAGATATTGTGAGTGGGAAGGTCTCCTTGAATTCTTTCTCCAGTTGCTTGTTGTTGGTGTAAAGAAAGGCCATGATTTTTTTAGGTTAATTTTGTATCCTGCCACTTTGCTGAAGCTGTTAATCGTTTCTAGGAGTTTTCTGGTGGAGTTTTTAGCATCCTTTAAGTAGACAATCTTATCATCAGCAAATAGGGATAGCTTGATTTCCTTTTTTCCAATTAGTACTCCTTTAATTTCCTTTTCTTGCCTTATTGCTCTAGCAAGTGTTTCAAGCACTATATTGAAGAGGAGTGGTGACTCAGCCACTTGCATAGGACCCTCAGATACTATGGGATCTAGTCTTATGGGGGTAGGGGGAGTTCCAGGTCAATTTCTCCAAATTGTGGGGTGCCTTCAACAATTGGGCTTTACCTTCAACTTCTGTGAGGCAAACAACAGCCATGTAATTGTGTATACTGGTTTGGAACTCTGTAAAAGTGTTATAAATACTTACACATATTCCCACAGATAACTATAGTTTTCATACCATGTCAAAGAAGCTTCTTTTTGTGACACATGGAGACTATTACAGAGATCCACAACTGGCCAAAAACATTGAGAATAAGTGAGCCTGTTGTTCCTAGCACTGACACTTATACCTATGAAGCAGTTCCTACACCCAAGGCACAGGAATATCATGGAAGAAGAGGGAGAAGGTTTGTAAGGGGTAGAGGGCCAGTACACATGCTGCTAGTGTCCTCTAGACACAACAAAGAAAGCCTCACAGGTGAAATCTTGAACATATGGTTATCTAACCAGACATGCCTAATGACAATACCAGCAGACATTCCAACATGTTATAGGGAAAATTTCCCAAGATCTCACCTCTAGATGAAGAGCAAAGGAAGAATCAATTTTCTGCAGGGACAGGCTTGCTAATAGGTAATCCAATCCCATTTTGTCTTTTAAAAACTTTCTTAGGTAATATCCATCCCAATAAGTTTGGGTTGAAATCATTTACTTTGATTTTTCTGCTATGATTGTTTTTGGTTTTGAGTTTCCAGGAGCAAAACCCCCAAATTATTTTTTTTTGCTAGAAAAAGAAGAGCACTCTGCCACTAAATTTCATCTTCATTGTTCCTTGTGGTTCCAATTTGCATTTCCTTGGTAATTAGTGTTGTTTAACATTTTTCTTATGCTTATTGGCCATTGTATATACTCTTTGGAGAAATTTTGTTTTTCATTCTTTTGACCATTTAAATTTTTTTCTTACTATTGAATTATTTGAGTTTCTTGGACATTAATTCTATCCGAATATATGTTTGAAATACTTCTTTGAATTTGTAAGCTCTCTTGCATCCTTGATGATTTCCTTGGCTTTATAGCAGCATTTCAGCTTGCTGCAGTCCCTTTAGTCTATTTTTACTTTTGTTGCACATGTCTTCAGGGTAATAAACAGGAAATTATTGTCTAGACTGATGTCAAGAAATATTTTTTCTTTTTTAATTTACATGTTTTATAACAATTGGTCTTATATTCAAATCAATATTTGCAAATGGAATGAGATACTTGATTTCATTCCTCTACATGTAACTATCTGATGGGCCAATATTTAGTGAAGAGATTGTCTTTTTCCATTGTAGAGTCTTCAAGTCTGTCAAAGTTCTGTTGGCTATAAGTGAGCAGGCATTTCTTAGGTCTTCATTTTGTTCCATTGTTTGGTGCCTTTATTGTTATGCTTGTGCCAGTTTGTCTTCCTTACTGCTGTTTTATATTTTCATATCAGATAGTGTGATGTCTCTTTTTGTTTTTTTTGCATTAATTGTCTTTGGCTATTTGGGGTAAATTGTAATTCAATGAGAATTTTAGGAATTATTTTTTGTTATTTCTGTGAAAAATATTACTGGAAGTTTTGCCGGGTTTGCAATGACTATGGGTGCCTTAACTACTAATTTTAGTCAATAATTATAGGACATCTTGTATTTATTTGTGTCTTCTTTGATTTCTTTCAGCACTGTTTTATAGATTTTAATCTACAGATCTTTACCTGTACTGGTCACAACTTTACTACCAGCAGGCCTATTTTTCAAATGAAGATTTGAAACACAACTTTCATGGAAACCTTTACCAAAAATAGACCATGTAATAAATTTAAAAACAAATTGTTCTTACAAAATAATCTCCTCTTTAAAAATACATTAAAATATACATCAAATTGCTATGTAACTTGGGAATGTAAAGTTCTATCTCTTTTTGCCCACATGCAACACTACTGTTAAAATGTGAACACATTTGGGAATGTGTTTTGGAATTAACCTATAGTTTAAATTTCAGACTCTCTCATTCTTGTCTATGTGTGGAGTGTATATATGTATATTTTGGAGTAATATAAAATTAAAGGGAACAACAACAGCAACAACAACAACAACAGACTTGTTAAAAAAAACTTACCAAAACAGTAAACTTCTACACTGAAAGAGTTAGAAAAGACTAAGAAAAAGATGCAAGACAGGATTTGACATGTATGGCAGAACACATGTGCTCCAGTGGATGGGGACATGGATGGGGAAATGGGCCTAAATTTGATTGGGAAAGGTTATATGAAATGGACAAAAGCTCAATAAAAAATTTAAAAAAGCCAAAATAATACGATACCTGTTAGAATCATGGTTAAGTACAAATGATCAGATTAATCAGAATAAGATATTTAAATAGAAGATGGTCTTAAATCACTAGCTAACTGACACAAATTATTTACTTTAATTGCTAACACATATGGCTGTCCCCAAATTGGGTTTATTTTTTGGTTATGCCAAATACAAAATGAGTCTTTTAGCCATGAGCACCAATACCCATAGAGCAAGAGATTTTCTTTTCCTTTTTCTCCTTTTGTCTGTCTAACATTGTTCTTTGAAAGATACATATATTGTTGATAAGTTACTGATGATGAAATTATAATCATAAGTATGAGTTCCAGGAGATACACAAGATATATTTGCCTCTAATATGTGAGAACATGAAAAGTTAATATACTCTAATATGTCCAAACCTATAAACTTATAAATAGCTTGAAGCCAATAGTCTTTCCCTTAAATGTATGAACTCCAAGCAAAATACACAAAGTTGAAAAAAATTATTGAAGACATGCATGGACTAATGGAACATCAAGATACAAATATAGATGTTTTCTAATGGAAAGACTGTACCAATAGTTGGTAAGGAAATTCAAGTTATGGAGTGGGATGCAAAAGAGTTAGGGATAGAAACAATATAAATATAGTGCTTATGTGAGAACATTTTAAAACTTATTAAAAATAATAGACAGGAAGGATAATCAGTGAAACAAAAATAACACACAAGTGTGTTCCCATTGAGAACTATCTACTTGTGGGAAGCTGATTTCTGTGCTTGTGAATTAAGACAAGGGGCTCAGAATATGTTAGCTCTGTGGGCTGACAATTCAGAAAAGCCTTAAAACTCAGAGTTCAGTGAATGTCTTTTTGTGAGAAATAAGGAACTTACCTAGATCTTGCCCTGGTTATAGAAAAGGACTCTATGCTGATGATGGCTACGGCTAACTTTGTGTCAATTTGGAACTTAAACATAATTTTAATTTAAAATTTGAGATTCTCATATAATATAATTTGATAGCATTTAGATCCTTTCTCCAATCCTCAACTTCACTTACTGCCCCCTGCCCAATTTACTGTACTCTGTTATACATATGAAGTCTATAGAATCTAATCTGTGTTCATAAATGACTTTCAGTCAGGGTACATATGGTGCCTGGTTAACTAACCAAGAGTGCCATCCTTCCCAGAAGCCCTCCATTGCCAAAAGTACCTTAGGTTGAGTTGTCATTTCTTACCCATTTCTCCACATCTAGACTGAGATTTTTGTCTGGTTTTAGATTGCATGAGACTTACACATGTGGTCACAATTGTTATGAGCTCATAGGAGAAACCGATTAAGAGTCTGAAAAGCTCTACTTTTTGTGGTCACCCACCACTCCCAGGTCTTATAATCTTTCTGCCTCCTCTTGCACAATGATTCTGGAAGCTTGGGAGCAAAAATTTGATACAGGCATCACCCTATTCAGGAATAAGTACTCTGTAGCCTCTGTTCTCTGAATTTGGGCCAGTTATGGGTTTCTGTGTTAATCAACATTTGCTTCACAAGTAAACCTCTCTGGTGAGAATTGAGAAATGCATTAATATATGGACACCACAATAAGTCATTAAGAGTTAAATACCATAACTATTTCTAGAAAACTAATATTAGGCTGTACACTATGACATACAACTTGTCTAGATAAAGATTTCTAGGTCCGATATGAAATGTCAGGTGTGGGCTCCATCCTGTGAAGCAAACTTATGTCCAATTAGAAAGTGATTGATTAGTCCCACAACACCCTATCATTGTGGTGGTAAACGTATCTTTCTAAGTGAATTGTTCTGGCTTTCAGAATTCATAGCTGTATGAGTCATGCTAATTTTTTTTTTTCCTTTGGGAAGCTTGAATATTGTCTTCCAGCTTGATGAAAGCTAACCAGTAGAGAGGAGTCTCTGAAATCAGCAACAGCTTCATTTCTCCTTGTTTGTTCTAAAGCTCATGCTCTTCAGCAATAGGGCCTTATTATCAAATTCTTGTGTGTAAGCAATAGAAGGGGTAATGGTCAGGATTGTTTGAGGGCTGATGGCGCCCCTAGTCAACAGCTCCAAATGTGGGAGTTACTGTCACTGGGTGTTTTACTTTATTTACCTATGATGTTTAGTAGGGGCAGAATCCCCCTACTATAAGGTAACTCCTTTTAATGTCCTTTTATATTATATGTGTATATACATTAAGGAGCATTTGTAATGGTAGGTGTCCATACGGCTTTTTCTACAGGTTTAGTGTTGCTTACCCTTCCCTATCTTCCCTTCTCAGCCCTGCCTTCCCATTCCCCACACTATTTAACCCTTTGTAATTTATTCTTCTCCTTTTCCCCTTTATATCACTCCATTCTCCTTTTCCTCCTAGGACACTTCCCATTGGCACTTCTCAGCCATTTATTACTTTCCTGACTTATGTATGTTTTCAAATAGAAATATTCATATCTAGGATTTCGAAGATAGCATCAAGCCAGTATAGAGATCATGCAATATGTGTTTCTGGGTCTGAGAAGTTTACCCAGGATGATGTTTCCAGTTCCACATATTTGCTTGCGAATTTCATAATTTCATTTTTTGAGAACCTGATATATGCAATTGTATCAAACCTCATTACCCATGAATTGATGGACATATAGGTTATTTCTAACTTCTGGTTATTTTGAAAGTGGCAGCAATGGATATGGATGAACAGGTATTTCTTGTTGGGTATAGGGTCTTTTGGGTAAATAAACAACAGTGATATGTCTGAATCATATGGTAGATTAATTTCAAGGTTATTTTATGGAATCAGCACATTGACTTTAGCAGCTGCCTCAGTTTTCACTCCCACCAGCAGTAGATAAGAGTTCCCCTTTCTCCACATCTTAGCCAGCACTTGCTGATTTGTTTTTCTGACCATAGCCATTCTGTATGGGGCAAGATGAGATATCAAAGTGGTTTTAATTTGCATTTCCCTGGTGACTAAGGGATGTTAATATATTTTGAAATTAGGTGCGTGATAGTTTCGTGCATATATGTTCATGAATGTAATATCTTCTTGAATGATTGTTCCTTTGATTATAACAAAGTGACCCCCTTTATCTCTTCTTCTTATTTTTAACTTAAAGTCTATTTTGTAAGATATTAGAATTTTAACACCTACTTAGAGCCATTTTCTTAGAATATTTTTTCTATCCTTTCTACTTAAGATAGTGACTATCCTTGAAGATGAGTTCCATGATGACAACTAAAGGATGGATTTTCTTTCTTAATCCATTCAGCTACCTATCTTTCAACAGAAGAGTTGTGGCCATTGACATTTAGTTTTATTATTAAAAGATGTGTATTGGTTACTGTCATTTTAACTTATTTGTGTTTGGGGCTCTATTTTGTGTTTCAGATATCATAGCTTTCTTTTCTTCTTTCAGTAATCTCTTTGGAAGATTCTCTTTAGGACTTGTTTTGTGGACATGGATTCTTTCAGCCTGTGTCATGAAAAATTTTAGATTCCCCTTCAACTGTGATAGATAGTTTTCCTGGATAAATTATTCAAGGTTGACGTCCACAGTCATATAGAACTGGGAATACCTTGGTCCAGGTTCTTCTGGCTTTCATAGTTTGCAACAAAAAGTCAGCTGTAATTCTGATGAGTTTTTCTTTATATGCAGTTTGTTGTTTTTCTCTAGAAGCTTTCAGTACCCTCACTTTGTTCTTTATATTTAATATTTTTAGAATGATATGCCATGGGGAGTCTCTGTTCTTATCATGTATAATTGGTGTTTTATGTGCTTCTTGAATCTGTATAGATGTGTCTTTCCTTCATTTAAGGAAGTTTTCTTTTTTATCCTGTTGAAGATCTGGTCATTGCCTTTGGCCTGAGATTCTTCTCCTTAGTGTATGCCTATGTACAGAGTTGGTCTTCTCATGTTGTCCCACATGTCTTACATATTCCATTCCCATGTTTTTTAAATGTTTAAATAGTCTTTTTTTAAGGAGTCCAGATCTTCAACTTTGTCATCCAGTCTTGATATTATGTTTTTAATTTCATCCATTCTACTTTTGAGGTTTTCCCCTGTTTTCTCCAATTGGTGTATTAAGTTTTTCCCATCCACATTCAATTTAAGTTGGGTTTTCTTTAATATTTCTATCTATTTTGTGAAATCACATTTCAATTCCTGAACTGCATTTGTTATTTCACTCAGTCATGTATTTGTATTTTCTTGAGCTTCCATCACAAACTTTATGTCTATCTTTGTTGAGTTCTTTGAATTGTTTGTCTATGTGTTGTTTAAATTCCTTGATAATGTTTAAGATTGTTCTTTAAAATTCTGCATCATGAGGCTCTTCAAATGGTTCTTCTTGTAGGACATGTCTGTAGTGGGTTTTGTTAGAGAGTTTCGTATTATTTGTGTTTTTGTGTTGATGTTTGGGAATATGGATTTTTTTTTTTGTTAGTTGTGTGTTAAGAAATTATATGCTGCCTTTCTTTATTAGAATTTTGGTTCTGTTTATATTGTTTATATAGCTTGATTGCTCTTTGCTCAGGTATGAAAAAATAGTTGATGTGTGCTTCATGTTCTCGTAGGGTAGTAGTGTGGTCTGGGTATTTGTGGGTTAGGGTAGTAGGAAGGTCAGTATGTGTCAGCCAGATCAGGGCAGGGGAAGTTGGGAGTGGTACCAATGTGGAGGAGCTTAGAAAACTATACTAGAGGGTTTAGCTAGTCTTGAAATATAGATTAAGAAATTAGTCCAGAGATCTGAGGGAGAAAAATTGTGTTAAGCCACCCAAGGCTAGAAGGAGGACTGAGCTGGCAAAAATTTTTTTTAATTCCTATGGAATCACAGACAAAGTATCCTGAGAACAAAGAGTCATGCTCAGGGGATAATGAGCATCTCTACCTTTGTTATAGAGCTATAATCTAAAAACAGCATGGTTCTGCCACAAAAACAGACTCAGGGGTCAAAAGAACAAAATAGAAAACCCAAAGATGAGTACATGTAATTTCAGCCACCTGGTATTTGACAAGGGTGCTAAAACTCATAATTGAGGGGAAAATCATCCTCAAGAAATGGTACTAACAAAATTGGATCTCTACCTGGGGAAGACTCAAGTCAAATCCTTGTTTTTCACCCTGCATAGAAGTCAACTGCAAGTTGATCAAAGACCTCGATATAAAACCTGAAACTCCAAACCTGATAGAAGAAAACGTAAATAGAACCCTACAAGTTATAGGTGTAGGAAAGGACTTACTAAAGCAGACATGATTTGCTGAGGCATTAAGGTCAACAATCAACAAGTGGGAGGCATTAAGTCAACAATCAACAAGTGGGACCTCATTAAGATATAAGCTTCTGTACAGGAACAGTGACAAAGAAGTGAAGACAAAACTCACGTTTGGAGAAAATCTTTAGTGATATATCTGGCAGAGGGGATTAATAACTGGAATATACAAAGAACTCAGTAAACAAACTAGAAAATAAACAACCCAATAGAAAGTTTGGCCATAGACTGGAACAAAGAGTTCTCTATCAAAGAAATAAAAATGATTGACAAACATTGTGCAAGGAGCTCAATGCCAGAGAAGAGAGACCTCCCTATTATTATTTGGTCAGATTAGTCCAAGAAACTCCCAAAATAACGTGGGCTATTGCTGGGAGTTTTGGTTATGTCCCAGAAATCTAAAATAAGACCATAGTCCTTGAAGACAGGACATAGGACTTGGAGCAATGGATGAACTTGCAATGAAGGGCATCTGGGCACAAATGCTTGACTGGGCAGGAGTTCTGCAGCCCCCCAGTTAGAACCAAGTTGGCTCACTCCTCCCTTCTGCCTGCTCCCCACTTCCTTGCCCAAAGCACAGTAGTCTTGAATATATAGACCTCACTGACAGTAAATAAATGGAGTTCCTATCCTCCCCGGCTCTCCATGTGAATGTGTGAGTTTGTTCCTCAGGTGGTCTCCGGCGGTATTCCCTCCCCCTTTCTTGCCGAAGCAGAGCCCAGAGACTGCCAGCCTGCAGGCAGGAGGCAAGTCCTGGAGCTGAGCCAAGAAGGGAAGGACAGCGTGTGGAAGGCGGTCACATGTGACTCAAAGACACCACACCCAAAAACTGGTGCCCAACATGGGGCTCAACTTTCCTCCAAAGAAAGAAGGAAAAAAGGTATTTATCAGGCTGTCTCTCTTAGCCCTGATTTCCCCCACATGATGGAAATCTCAGAGGGTTTTACCGTAGAGACAAGGAGATACCCCCCCTAACCAGGGTAGTCATGACCAGCTATGGTATATCTCCATGGAATTTAACTCTTTTCCCATGAGAGATTAATCTTTGAATCCGCTTTAAGTCTCTGTCCTCTATACAGCCAGCTTTGGCACATCTCCGGGGAATTCTCTTTCCATGAGATTAGTCTTTTTAAACTGTCTCTTTCCCTAACCACTAGCACTTCCTATCTCTCTTTATCATGGGTAACAAACAGACGCGTCAAAAAGACCCACAGGCTAAGAAAATAAAAACACTCCTCAAGATTCGAGGAGGTAAAATTTCCACGCAGGAAGTTGCCTCCTTTTGGAGTGAGACTCTTAATATTGCCCCATGGATGTCCCCTGCAGACTTATGGAGTTCAGAATCCTGGACGCATGTGGCACAGGATGCTGGACAGTGAGAAAATGCCCCAGCATCTCTCATGTTCTTGCCTCTAATAGCTGGGGTGAGACAATGCTTAGGGCCTTCTCACCAAACCAGGAAAGGAAAACAACAAAATTAAATCACAGAACCCCTCCTCTCAAGGACCTGCTAAAACTCCCCTTGAGAACCCCAATAAAATTCCCTCTGAAAGCCCCCAAGCTTCAGACCCAGTAAAAATAGAACAGGATAATAAAAACATCCAAGCTGCTAGCCTTAACCTTTCCCCTAGTTATCAGCCACTCCCTGTCAAGAGGCCAGAAACACCTTCAGCCTCCTCCCTCTCTGCTACAGAAAAACTGCCAGATTCGGGATAACCCAGATCTTCAATTACAGGCATTCCTTGTTAATTTAGCTCCGACTCGGGGTCACCCTCTAAGCTGGCACAGGTACCAAGGAAGTGAGTTGAAGGAACTCAGGCAAGCAGTCAGAGAGGATGGCATTCAGGCACCATGGAAAAAAAACCATTCTCCAGAGCTTTTGCACTTCTCTTTTTTTTAATTATTTTTTATTTTTGTATGTGTATGAATGTACTGTCTACTTGTAGGTTTGTGCACCTGTGTTGTATAATGCCGCGGAGGTCAGAAGAGGGTCTCGGATTCCCCTGGAACTGGAGTTCTCCTGGAATTGGAGTTACACATGGTTCTCAGCCACCAAGTGGGTGCTGGGGATTGAGCCTGAGTCCTCTGCAAGAGCACTCGGTGCTCTTAACCGCTAGGCTATCTCTCCAGCTCCCTTTGTGCTTCTCTTAACACCCCACAGGACTGGAGAGATATCTGTAGATCTACACTCCCAGGTCTGTTATTTTTACAATGGGAAGCACTATACAGAGATGAATGTCTCCAACAGGTTTGGAGAAATCAAGGGCAGCCTAACATGGGATTATGAACAGCTCTTTGGAAAAAGAAATTTTAGCACAGGGATGCAACAGGCTGGACTGGCCCCAGGGTACTTCGACCAAGTCTGCCTTTGTGCCTTACAGGCCTGGGATAGAATTACACCACCCACTGACTCTCAGGCCATTTCATTATTATTTCCTAGGCAAAAACCTGAGGAACCCCTATCTGACTTTATCTTAAGAACTAAAGTCAGCCTAGAGAGGAAGATCCCCAATTTTATAGCCAGAGAGATACTCCTCAAAAATAATGTTTGGGAGGGAATGAATTCCAAGTGCAGACAAGCATGCCAGAGCTTAAAAGATGACCATTATGACAGATGGATAGTGGCAAGTCAGGACATGGGCACAGGCTCCCACAAAGCTAATTACCTAGCTCAAGCCTTTGCGGCTGCTGTCACCACAAATGAAAAATATTTTAACTGTGGAGACAGAGGTCATTGGAAAAGACAGTGCCCAAAAGCACCAGTCTCTCCCAGAGGGCCTCCAGAATGTCTCCCATGCTTTCTCTGCCCCTGGTGGAAAAAATTATATCATTGGAGGAAAGATTGCTGCTCAAACTATGATAAATATGGGAAAAAATTGCCGCCTTTTAACTCCTAGGCTGGCAGCCCCTAGCTCAGGGACGAAAGGGGGAAAAAGAGTCAGTGCATGCCCTCTGGGCAGCACCTCTTTCAGAAGGCTCACATCCTGTACTGACTATTAAAATTGGGGGGAGGTCTTTTAAATGTTTGATAGATACAGGGGCAGATAGAACCATTATAAAACAGCAAGAAATACCCCCTGACTGGCCCTTGCTCTCAGGACACAAACTTCTAGGAATAGGAAGGCCCTCACAGTCTTACATAACTAAAAATGTTTACATCTGGGAAGACCCTGATGGAAACACAGGTCAGATTCACCCATTAATAGCACCTACTAATATCAATCTGCTAGGGCAAGATATTTTAGAGGCTTTGGATGTAGTTATTGCCACTCCAAATGAGAATAACCATGCCCAAATAGACCATTTAACTGGGGAAAATGCCTCTATCACCTTAGCAAAAAGCACCCCCAATTCTGATGGTCACTACAGAATATGCTCCCCCTCGTTTGGACTGGAAGCCATATGATCCAGTCGGGATTGAGCATTGGCCCTTACCAGGGGAGAAATTACAAGCTCTCCAAGACTTAGTCAAGGAACAATTTTCATCAGGATGCATCTGTCCATCTCGCAGACCCTGGAACACCCCTGTGTTTCTCATAAAAAAGGCAACAGGAGGTTGGCGTCTCCTACAAGACCTGCGAGCCATTAACAGAACTATGGATATATGGGGATCACCACAGAAGGGTCTCCCCCTTGCCTCTGCTATTCCAGCTAACACCCCTCTGCTAGCCTTAGATATAAAAGACTGTTTTTTTCCATCCCCCTCCATGCTGAGGATTGCAAGTGGTAAGCTTTCTCAGTTCCTGCCTCCCAACTTCCAGCGAATCCTCAGAACTTGTTCCTCCTGTTCTACTCTAGTTAGAACACCTGCACTACAGGTTTTGGGAATTAACCCCAGGGGATTGAAAGCCAATGCACTTTGGCAAACTGTTTTTACACACATAGCTTCTTTTGGAAAACAAAAATATGTATTTGTCACCATAGACACTTATTCCAGATTCATCTGGAGTCCACATACAGGAGAGAAAGCTAAGGACCTCACTTTCTATCTTTGCTATGATGGACATCCCCAAACAGATTAAAATGGGCAATGGGCCAGCATTTGCTAGCTCTCACTTGAAATCATTTTGTCAATTATGGAATATTGCACATCATACAGGTATCCCTCATAACCCACATGGACAAGGCATCATAGAATGGACCCATCAGGTCCTAAAAAATCAATTATTAAAACAAAAGGCAGGAAAATACCCTCCTTACATCTTGCTGGCAATGGCATTGGCAACTCTAAACCTCTTTAACATTTACGGATATTCAAAGTGTCCAGCCATAGTCAAACATTGGCAGACACCAAACACTGTTCCTCAAATACTTGTCAGGTGGAAGGACCCCCTAGACAGTCAGTGGAAAGGACTGGATCCACTATTAACAACTGGGAGGGGCTTTGCTTGCATATTCCCACAGGACTGTCCCAGACCCATTTGGATTCCAGCCAGAAATGTGAGATTCATCCCTGCCGACCAAAAAGATGACACACCTGTCATTCTGGAAGAAATTTGAACAACTCCTCACTTCTGCAAAATCCATGTGTCCCCCCTCTGCACCCCTGTCTGATATCCCTTTAGCTGCTCTCATAATAGTTCAGACTAACTCTATCTCTTCCCAGCCTGAGAACAGACCTCTGACTTGGACTCATGTCTGGTGATTTTTGTCAGAGAAACTTGGGAAGGAAGAAATCAGCTAATTGGAACCAGCGACTGCTTCCTTTTGGAAGGCTGCAACAAGGCAGTCACAATTACTGTGTTTTCCAATTCCACTACTGCATCCCAGGCACCCTTTATTTGTTTCCCCCATCTTAACAAAGGACAGTGTTTGCAAATTCTGGTCTTGCAGGATGGAGAGTGTTTGCAGCCCAAGAAGCCTATTTCAAATCTGAAATAACCAGTTTAATATTAATATACAGGACCCCTGGAGTGAATACTGGAGAGCTGGAGTACAGGGAAAACTCTACCCTTACAGCAACACTTGGTACCCAATGCAGACATCTGTATCTCTAGCCAGCTTGTTCTAGCTCCTCAACCCATCCTCACTCCATCCCACATTCTGTTACAGGAGTCCAAGGTGGAAGGGAAACTGCAGTCCACTATAACATGGCTTCAGTACATCGAATACACCAGAGATATCCTCAATTACACCACCCATCCTAATGTCTCCCAATGTTTTTCTTCTGTGCATCCCTCACATGCCCTCTTTTCACTGCCATCCCCTCTAACACCTCTTTACAGGAATCTGGCTCCCTGGAGACAGCCATTGTTTCACGGCATTCTCTCTTCCACCGACTTACTACACTTCCTATTTGTTTAGTGAGAGCTGCAGCAACCCCAGATGCCTCCGAAGTGTCCCTCTTGACAGGACCCTGTGTGTCAAATCACCATTCTTTCTCTGGTGTGATGGCACCACATCCCTTTGTGCAAATGCTACTGGTTCTGGAATTTGTTTGTCCATAATTATCACCCCTCAGCTCTTCCTTTATGAAAAGGAGGAAGTAGATTGGATGCTGAGACTGGACCCAAACCATCACAAGACAGAGATTTTTATCCTGGTTCTGGTCAGCCTAGGCCTCGACCTGTCCACAGCAGCGATGGGAACTGCGAGCAGAGCCCTAGCTTACTTACTGCATGGAAGTGGACTTCCAAGCTAAGTTTGATGAAGCAATGGCGTCCACAATGAACAGCCTTGAATCACTCCAGAGGCAGATAACTTCTCTGGCCGAGGTAGTGATGCAGAACTGGTGATCCCTGGACTTACTGACTGCAGAAAATGGGGAAACCTGTGTGTTCCTGGGAGAGGAATGTTGTTTTTATTTAAATGAGTCTGGTATTGTTGAGCAAAATGTTAAAAACACTAAAAAGTCTCAGGAAAGAACTCTGTGATAGATACTCCCCATAAGTTTCTGTCCCATGGTTTTCCAATCCCCTGACCTCCTGGCTACTTCCCTTGCTGGGACCCATTTTCACCCTAGGAATTCTCCTGACTATTGCACCCTGTGTCCTCCAGTTTATCAAAAACTGAATCAATACACTCACTGAGGTTGCATCCATGACAGTTCTAGTCCAACACAAGGCCATCCCAGGTGTATAAGTCACTTTTCTGTTGTGATAAACCACCATGACCAAGGGAACTCATAAAAGGAAGAGTTTATTTGAGCTTATGATTGATGGTTCCAGGGAAACAGAGTCCATTGTGGTGGGAAGCATGGTGGCTGGAGCTGGAGCAGCAAGCCGAAGGTCACATCTCACAATGAGCACAAGAAGCAGAGTGAGAGAGACCGGAGACCATGAGGCTTGTTAAACTCACTAAGCCAATCCCCAATGATGTACTTCCTCCAGCACGTCCACACCTTCTAAGACCTCCAAGAACAGTGCCACCAACTGGAGACAAAATCTCTGAATACTTAAAGCCCATGCAGGGACATTCTCATTCAAACCACCACATTCCACTTCCTGGCCCCCATAGGCTCATGACCATATAAAATGCAAAATGCATTTAGTCCAATCTTGAAAGTCCCCATAGTCTTTACCAGTCTCAATTCTATTCAAAAGTCTATAGTCCAAAATCTCTTCTGAGGCACAGGCCAATCTCTTAACTGTAAGCTCCTGTAAAATCAAAAGGCAAATTACATATTCCCAACATACAGTGGAACTGAATACACATTCCCATTCCAAAAGGGAGGAATAGAGGCATAGCGAGGAAATACTGGACCAAAACAAGACTGAAAACCAGCAGGGCAAATACCAAGTCCAGTAGGTCCATGTGCAATTTCTGGGACTTGATTTTCGAAGGGCTTAGATGGCTCAGCTCTTCCAGCTTTGCTTGCAACATCCATCTCTTTCTTAGGCTGGTACCACTCCCTGTATGCAGCTCTCCTTGGCAAATATCTCACAGCTCTGGCATCTCGAATGTCTTCTTTGGGTCTCCACTGCCAACCAGGCTTCAAATTCACATCTTCACAAAATGGCCTATCAGGGCCTTCTTTATTCAGGGATGCCCCTGCTGCACTCTGCCTGGCCTCTGCAGCTCTCTGAAACCGTGGAGGAAGAACTGATGACCCCTTCACTCTTGCAAACTTCATGCCTCTAAAGCCAGCACCATGTGAATGAAACTGCTGAGTTTGGCTGCAAGTTTGAGATGGACTCTGGCCTATTTCAACCACATTTGCAACTTTTCTCTGCCCTGGACTTGTTGGAGCAGAAAACCTTTTCAGTATTTTTCTTTCAAAAGTTGGAGGATTAGCTGGGTGTGGTCTTGCCCTGAAAGTACTGTTTCTGTTGTTTACTTGTAAATCTTGAGGCCCCTACTTAATCACTTTAATTTCACCTTTACCTTTGTTTATTTGTAAATAGCTAGGCCTCTCCTTAATCATTTTAATCTCCTTATCAAAAGGAACCTCTCCTTCACATGACTTGGCCCCACCTTTAATCTTCCTAGTGCAGGTTTCAGATTCAAACTGTACATTCTGCATTTATTTCTGCCCCATCTGCTCTTCTCCACTGTAGATTTGTACAATATTCACCATTAATAACCATGCCACAATTTCTATGTTAGGCTGTCTTGAAATATCCTCCACCAAAGACATTAGTCCATTGCTTTTCAACTTAGCATCAGGCAAGCATTTGGGCTGTGGGCAAACTGCTGCCAGACTCTTTATCAAAATATCCCAGTTGCTGCCTAAGTCTTTATTTTCTTCTGGAACTACATGTTTTTGCAACAATGCTTTCTTCCAGACTTCTACTAGAATGGCCTGTTAAGCTCTGTTTACAGTAGTCAACAGCTTTTCTAGCCAAAGTTCCAAAGTCTTCCACATTTCTCCAAACATCCACATGGGCAGGTTCTTCACAGCCAACAGCCCACTCTCTGTTACCAAATAACTGCATTAATCACTTTTCTGTTGCTGTGATAAAACCACCATGAGCAAGGGAACTTATGAAAGGAAGAGTTTATTTGAGCTTATGATTGATGGTTCCAGGGAATCAGAGTCCATTGTGGCAGGAAGCATGGTGGCCAGGGCTGGAGCAGCAAGCCGAGGGTCACATCTCGCAACGAGCATAGGAAGGAGAGAGAGAGAGAGAGAGAGAGAGAGAGAGAGAGAGAGAGAGAGAGAGAGAGAGAGAGAGACTGGAGACCATGAAGCTTGTTAAACTCACTAAGCCCGCCCCCAGTGATGTACTTCCTCCAGCACATCCACGCCTTCTAAGACATCCAAGAACAGTGCCACCAACTGGAGACAAAATGTCTGAATACTTAAAGCCTATGTGAAGACACTCTCATTCAAACCACCACAGCAGGGGACTCCCTAGAGGACCTTGACATTACTGCTCCATTTTTGTTAAAAAATAAAGGGTGGGATGTGGGACTAGAACTTTGCATGTGGCTTGAATTGAGAAATTGTAAGGCCTGTCCTGGGAGGTCTCCAATTATCTGATATCTCTGTGGGCTTCCAGGGTTATCTGTAGCCAGAAGAGTCAGAATATTACAATGATTCTTGCTTTGCCCTATCTCTGCAAAGTTCCAGGTCCGTTCCCTTGAGCCATTGAGCAGGATGTCACACCTCTAGTTGCCTGTTGCACAAACCAGAGGTCTGCAGCCCTCCTATTAGAAAAAAGTTGGCTCACCCCTCCCTTCTGCCTGCTCCCTACTTCCTTGCCCAAAGCACAGTAGTCTTGAATATCCAGAGACTGCCAGCCTGCAGGCAGGAGGCAAGTCCTGGAGCTGAGCCAAGAAGGGAAGGACAGCATGTGGAAGGTGGTCACTCATGACTCAAAAGACACCACGCCTGACAGAAAAATATTAATAAGACATCATGCATGAATATTTATAAACTTTGGTTTTAGGAAGTGATATAAATAATGGAAAATTAGAGAGACCCCAAATATCATGAATAGTGTTAAAAAATTTGACATCACATAAAGTGCTTTCAATTGTTTTTGGACTAATCAATAGAGTATGCTGTCAGATTACCTTTATTGTTGTTATTACTATCATGTATCACATACATTTATTTTTTAATGCATCAATAAATTAAAAATGACTTAAATATTTTCCTTGCTAGAATGAAAATAATCTAGAAATCAAAACCACAAAGGTACAAAGACAAGTGAGAAAAATATAAATCTCTGTGATTTGTACTCTGTAGTTATTGATTATAGTTTATAAAAAGAAATGTAAAATATTTGGAATTAAAGCAAAATGAAATGCTGCACATAAAATTCATGACAAAATGCTATTTTAAAAACATTTCATAGATTAAATTCATCAAAGTTGTGAATATTTTTTTTTGGTCTTTTTGAGACAGGGTCTGTGTAGCCTCAGCTGTCCTGGAACTTACTCTGTAGGGTGATTTTTTAACCTCCACATTACAAAGTTAAGTTATACATCTGAAAGGAGAAAAATATAATTAAAACTAAAAGTAGCAATCAATATTATACAAAACCATAAATAACAGAGAATAAAATAAAAGCTGAAGCTGACTCTTAATACTAATAAATATTAAGTTAGCTTGGATAAGACAACAAATCAACAAAGACACAAGCTACAAGTAGCAGTACAGAATGAGGAGATTACATTTCAATCCCTGAATACAAAACAAGGGAATACCCTGAACAACAGATTTAAAAATTGACAGCCCAAATAAGTGGAAAAAAAATCTTCAAACAAAATGTTATGTTTTTCAGATCATGAACCTGAGATGTTTCTATCTTTGCTTATACTTTCTTTGGTTTCTTTCAACTGTGTCTCTTAGTAGTCAGTGTATAAGTCTTGCGTATGTATTTTGACTAACCTATATTTTTTTCTGATGCTATTATAAATTGAGATAGTTCTTCCTTATTGCTTATGGATTGCACACTTTTTTGGTATTTTTGAAATAGGGTTTCCCTTTAGACTCAGCTGGCCTGGAGCACACTATATAGACCAGGCTGGCTTTGAACTCACAGAGATCTACCTGCCTTTGCCTCCAGAGTGCTGGGATTAAATGCATGCGCCACCACCCCTGGCATGACTGCACACTTTTTAGTGTTCTCAAATAATATTGATTTATCAATATTATATTGGATGTCGCAACCTTCTTATTCTCTCTAATTTTTGAAATAAGTTTCATTTTAGGATTTCCTGTATATAAGATCATGCCATCTAAAAAAGAATGGTGACTTTGATTATTTTAAATTGGGATTCCTTCTCTCTCTGTGTTATTAAAAACAATCTTCCAAACTTTTCTTGCCTAAATGTTCTAGCTAGAACATTCAGTACAATTTTTAAGAGTCGTTAGCTTTGCCTTTCACCTGATGATTCAGGGAAAATTTAGCCTTTACCAGTAGTTATATGAGTTCTGTAACCTGCCAAACTTTTAATTTTTGCTGATATATATATATATATATATATATATATATTATATATATGTGTGTGTGTGTGTGTGTGTGTGTTTGACAGAGTATAGGGTTATTTCAAATGCTTTTTCTGTGTCTATTGAGATGATTATGTAGGTTTGGATTGTGTTATTAATAAAGTAAATTAGTTGCTTTTGAGTGTTAAACCAACATTAGAGTCCTTCAAGTTTTATGTTAGCATATTTTAAACATGCACTTATTATGTAGAATGTTACAGAATAGCATAAATTTTAAAGGCTGAATATTTAGTGTTATGTTATATCGTATTTGCTTATCTGATTACTTGTTGATGGAAGTCAGGTCACTTCTACCTTTTGAAGTCTGAACAATATTACTGTGGGTGGCCAAATGTATTCTAGTCCCTGCTGTCAATATGAATCTGTCTAGCTATCATTTGCAAATACTTCCCCCATTCTATAAGTTGTATGCTCTTTATTGATAGAGTCCTTTGATGAAATACCATTTATTTATGTTTAGGTTTATGTTTTTAGTATCATATCCATTAGTATCTGATGAATACAGCAAAATAAACATTTCCCTACATTTGCTATTAAGGGTTTTTACAGTTCTAACCCTTACATGTATGATTTTAACGCATTTAGCTTCTGGAAGTTATGTGACATAGGATCTAACTTCATTCATTATTTTGCTGGAAACCATTATTTTAATTTTTATAAGATTTTAATTTTAATTATTTTGGTGAATCGTGTGTGTATGTGTGTCCTTGTGCTGTGTATGCATGCGTTGGGGCATGTGCATACCCGTTGCACATACAGAGAGCAGAAGACTTTATGTACCCTGGTCTTTCACTCCTTGCCTTGTGGCTTTGAGACAGGGTCTCCCCTCAAGCCTAGAAAAATCCTCTTGTTTTTACCCCCAACAGTTCTCAGGTTACAGATTTGAAACATGTTCTTATGGCTTTTTAGGAGGTGTTGGGGGCTCAAACTCAGATTCTCATTCTTTTAAAAAATTATTTTTATTAATTTTATTTATTTCTGTATGTGTATGAATGTACTGTCTGCATGCAAGTCTGTGCACCCGTGTCATGCAACGCCGCGGAGGTCAGAAGAGGGTCTCGGATTCCCCTGGAACTGAAGTTCTCCTGGAATTGGAGTCTCAGAGGGTTTTCTGCCGCCATGTGGGTGCTGGGGATCGAACCCGGGTCCTCTGTAAGAGCGGTTGGTGCTCTTAACCGCTAGGCCGTCTCTCCAGCCCCCAGATTCTCATTCTTGAGGAGTGAGCTGATTTAGCCGTTAAGTCATCATCTCTTCAGGTCATCAATTTTATAATTTTTAATCTCTTTGTTGACTCCTACATTTCTTAACATATTTACTTGTTGGCAAAGGAGAGATAGATCAATAGTTAAAAACACAGGCCACTCTTACAGAGGCTTGTAGTTCAGTTCCTGGCACCTACATGGTGGGTAACAAACACTTAAGTTTCAGGGGATAAAATGCCCTCTTCCAGCCTACATTGGCATGGGTTCACCTACATACATGTAGGCAAGACACTCAGATTCATAAAATAAAAAAAATAAACAAGACAAATATATTAGTTTTTAATTTGTTCACTTCTCTAAATGTGGTTTCCTTTAGTTCTTTAACATTTACAGTATTGTTTTAAAGTATTTGACAACTGTCTCCACATGTAAACTGACTTAAATATACTTCTATTTCCTTGTTTTCCTCCTTGTACGTGTTCTGTAGTTTTCTGTTTCTTCAAAAGTTTTGCAATTGTTTTTGAAAGAGGACATTTCAGACAATATATTGTAGTAATGTTGGACACTTGAGTTTTCTGTTCCTTTTGAATTTTTGAATTAATCTTGCTGCTGGTTGACTTGGCTCTAGAAGTGAACTGGTTTCCCTGTGACTTTATGCAATATCATGATACATCCTCTATCCACTTTGTATTTTGTGTTTGTCTTTAAATTACTTTACTGTGTGTTACCTTGGATTAGTGATGTAGAAAGCCAATAACTGGCCAGAGTCTGGTGACAAATCCTCTTCCCAGATGAGGATTTTACCTTTTAGTATGAGTCTAGGTGGCTCAGTGACTCCTTCCCTGTTCTGGGAGTTAATGTGTTTTATGCCTGTCATTTATAGCTCAGAAGGTTTCCATTTGATTCTCAGAGGGTATCTTCTCATGAATGAGTAGAGTCTTTCACAAATCATGGCTGACTGTGATTTTAGGCAGAATCTCTCCATTGCTTCCTTGCCTTTGTTCCCTCTGTTGATTTACTGGCTCATCTCTCTCAGAATCACACCCTACCCTCTACTGGTTTGTATTTTACTATTCATTAATTGTCATAATTCCCTGAGGCATAACTTGCCTCTTGCCAGTTTGATACACAGAAAGTTAAGGTCCTTGGCAACGGTGCTGCCAGTCTCTGAGACTTGCTCTGACTCTTATCTATGCAGAACCTCTGCACTCTGAAACAAGAGCTCAGGCTAGAGAATTCCCCTTCATTATTGTTTTGCCTGGATCCTTTCTACAGAGCAACCCCGAGTTGGAGCTCATGTATCTGTTTATAGGGGTTTCTGGCACCACCACTTGGCTGCTACTCTCATATGAAGTATAATTTTTTACAGCCCAGAATCAGAGGAGTTAGTATTTCCCATTCTTTCCTTGCTCTTGAATTCAGTCTGATGAACTCTAGCACTCCATGATGGCAGGAAGGATGGGAACAGCAACTCAGCTGCTCCACACACTAAACCAGTTCAACACAGAAATGCACCTGTAGAAATATAGTTGGGAATATTCTTCACCACCTCTCATTTCTGAATCCTTCCTTTATTTTAGGTTTGAGCATAGAGGGATGATTTTAAAATCTAGTCACCTCTGTCTTTCATTGGATTGAGGCTATGGAAAATGTTGTCTGCAAATGACTTCTATATGTGAAATACCTTCAGAATACTTCTACCCCAAGTAGCTATTGCATATGGAAACTCTCAACCATTCACAGAGTGAGAGCTCCTCCACAACCCAGAGCTGCAAGTTGGAAGTGGGTCTTAGGTGGAATGTTCTGACATGGAAATCAAATGGGGCTGGAGAGATAGCCTAGCAGTTAAGAGCACCGACTGCTCTTGCAGAAGACCCGGGTTCGATCCCCAGCACCCACATGGCGGCTAAGAACCGTCTGTAACTCCAATTCCAGGAGAACTCAAGTTCCAGGGGAATCCAAGACCCTCTTCTGACCTCTGCGGCATTGCACGACATGGGTGCACAGACCTACATGCAGACAGTACATTCACACACATACAAAAATAAATAAAAATTTAAAAACCCCCAAAATCAAATTGAGATTCATTAAAATATACTTCTAGCACTGCAACGTTTCAAAATTCTGTACTTACCTAAATGCTTCATGGTATTCACATCTCCTGGGAACCTTTAAGTCTTACCACATAATGAACAAAAACTTGTCAAGAAACCAAGAAGAGAGGTGTGTTTCTTCCTTTGCAGTCTTCCTGTGGTTTTCATGCTTTGATCTCCAAATGGGAACTGACTTAGAATACAACTCTCATCTCCAGTCTCCTGATCTATTTTCCTGTATCAAAATTTAGAGAATTATCCAAGAAACATGAAGAAGTATATATCGGACTCCAATACTCATATCGTTACATTTAAATGATTTAAATCCTACATTTCAATTATTTACCCAGATCTAATGTTTAAGACCAGTATAATGAAATCTTAGGGTATTTTATTCTATTTTTCTTGGAGAGTTGAGAGATTTCTTTCCCTTTGTGATGCAACAAAAATTTGGTTTTCCCAGTTTTATATTTCAAAAATGGTGTTATATTTTTGTTTTTACTGAGTTTTTTTCTCATGAATAATCATTCTCGTGAAAATTTTTGATTACGTTAAATGTATACACATTCTGTTCTCAATGATATCCTTTCATTTTCTATGACAAACATAATTACTATCTAAAATTGGCATATGGCACATACTGCATATGCATATTAATGTGCTTATATAAACATAAACTCATTGTTTTTCCAATCTAGCATAACTTTGAGAAGAAATGGTAGATCTTTTGATCAAAAGCTGTTGTCAGATTTCAGGAGGCCAGCTTCATTTTGGATTTGGTGGTCTCTTTTATCTCTTATAGTGCAAGCTTATTATTATTTATATTAATTTTAGCAGCTTCAATATTTGACACTGTGGTTTTAGTGAACTTCGAATTTCTGTAAGCTTTCTTCCATCTTTAATTTATAAGTTTGCATGTTGTTTAGTAAATTAGTTGTCTAGCAGAAAAAATTGTAAAAAGGTAAAAGAAGTGTAATTGAATATTATAATGCTCAGGTAGTATAAGAAAAACAAAATTGCAAAAAAATAAATTTATATATTTTGTCTACTTTATTTAAGGGATGGTTTAATTTTAATCACCTCAAAACAGAAAATAAACATTCAAGGCAAAAATATGGGCATTTGCTATGCTTTTAAATCATGGAAGACTTAAGTCCTGATAGCAACAACTTTTTTCAAATGCAAGACCACAGCCATTATGATAATAGTTTTCATTTCATTTGGACTACATCTCCTAACTTCAAACTAAATGAAAAATTTTGGCCAACCCCACAGGGTGAGTGGTGGAAACATGGACTGCAGCTAGCAGGAGACAGCACACATACTAAAGCAAAAATAAAGTTTGACACTATTATAAATTGTTCATAAAGATTCAACGTTAAAGTCAAATAAGCTGAAGAGGATGAAGAGAAGATTAAAAAGGTGCCCACTGCTGACATAACAAGGAAAATAAACAGAAGCCAAAGTGTCCTCAAAACCTTTGGAGTAGCCAGTGGATCAGTTTATATCTAAAAAGATGTTCATGCCTAATCATAAGAAATGTTCTTAGGAATCCACAGTTAAGGGTGGAACCCTTCTCAGGTTTCTCCACCACCGAGGACCAAGATTCTATGCATGGATTCCTAGGAGGTAAACTTAAACAATACTGTAGCAATAGGTGTCATAAATAGTAACAAAATTTCCTGAAAGAATATTATATACTTAAAATAATCTGAGTCATGATGAAAGTCTATAAAATTAAGTATAAAGGTATCAATTAAAAATGGAGAGGTGGGGTTGGAGAGATGGCTCAGCAGTTAAGTGCCAATGGTTGTTCTAGCAGAAGAGCCATGTTCGAATCTCAGCACCCAAATTGTGGCAAACAACATCTGTTAACTCCAGATCCAGGGGATCTAACACCCTTTCTTGGCTTCTGGGGACACTGGAAGACCTGGGTCCACATACATACATGAAAGCATAACCTTAACACACAAAATAAAATCATAAATCAAACAATAAATTATAAATGGCTAGAATAGTGTGGGAAGTTCTGTGCTCTAGAAAATTAATCATGCAGAACCCCAAATGGAGTGTTTACATTTCTCTCTCTCTCTCTCTCTCTCTCTCTCTCTCTCTCTCTCTCTCACCCACTATTTACATGTGTGTCTATGTGTGTGTGTGTGTGTGTGTGTGTGTGCTGTGTCTATGTGGACATATGTGCATATGTGCCATGCAGAAGATAACTATATGGAGTCTGTTGTTTTTACCTTTAAGTGGTTTCCTGGGATCAAACTCAGGTTGTCCAGCTCATGGTGCAAGCACCTTTGCCCACTGAGCCACTTTGCTGGCCCTCATATTTTTAACAATTTTATTGAAATTATGTGTGTTTCATACATCATTTCTCAGTCCAATCTAGACTCATCTTGCCTTCCATGCCCCCCACCCTCACCCAAGTTCTTGCATCCTGCCATCCCTAACCATTATCTTTTTCTGATTCTTTTCAAAGCTTTTTCTTTTTTTTTTCTTTAAAGCAGAGGATTATTGTCCTTGAGGGAATTTTACTGTTTCAATCAGTTCCCTGCCTGTTCCTCTGCTGTTGTTCCCTCCAATCTGTACCGCTTCAACATATGCATATACAGACATCACACTTATACTAAAATTATATCATCTGTACACAAACTGTCATTTTCATATATTTCAAGAGGCACATTCTTCCTTTTTAAATTTATAATACTCTAAAATATGCCTACATATCTGCCATCCATGCACCAAGATTACAAAGTCTAAAAGTAAGTGGTGGGTTATTTCTAAAGCCTGTTAAGGCGTTTACATTAATGGAGCACAGTTGCTTTCAGGGAAAGGGGTATATAACATTGATGTTGCTCAGTTTGCTTTACAACTCAGTGCTTAATGCTAGCATCCACAAATGAGGGATAATATTCCTGGTTTGCTTTTCTGAGACTGTGTTACTTCACTTAGCATAATATCTTCTAGTTCCACCTATTTACCTGCAAAGTTCATGATGCCATCTTTCTTTATTGCTGCATAGAATTCCATTCTGTAGATGTACCACATTTTCTCTATCCACTCATTGGTTGAGGGGCATTTGGGTTGGTTCCAGCTTTCACTATTGTGAAGAGAACTACAATAAACATGGCTGTGCATGTATCTCTGCAATAGGATGAGTCTTGTGGGTATATACCCAAGAGTGTTATGGCTGGGTCAGGTGGTAAGCTCATCTTGAGTCTCTTCAGAGTTCTCCATACTGCTTTCCATAGTAGTTGTATGAGTTTACATTCTGACCAGCTGTAGATGAGTGTTTCGCTTTCTCCACAACCTCTCCAGCATTTGGTACATTTGTTTTCTTGATCCTAGCCAGTCTTATCAGAGTGAGATGATATCTTAAAGAGGTTTTAATTTGCATTTCCTTAATTATTAGTGATGTTGAACATTTTTTAAAGGTTTCTCAGACATTTTTATTTCCTCATTTGTGAAGTCTCGGTTCAGCTCTTTACTCCATCTTTTGAGTGATTCATTTGTTTTCTTACTTCTTTGATTTTGAGTAGTTTATATATTCTGGAAGTCAATGCTCTGTCTTATGTATCACTGGTGAAGGTTTCCTTCCACTCTGTGGGTTTTCTCTTCACTTGCTTGATTATTTCTTTGGCTGTACAGAAGATTTTGAGTTTTGAGAGGTCCCACTTGTCAATTGTCGACCTCACTTCCTGTGCAGCAGCTGTCTGATTTAGGAAGACTACTCCTGTGCCTATGTCTTGTAGGTTGCAGCCAAACTTTCCTTCTATCATCTTCAGAGTTAAAGGTTTCATGTTGAAATCTTTGATCCATTTGGAGTTTATTTATTTATTTTTTTGGTCTTTTCAAGACAGAGTCTCCCAGTAGCCCCAGCTGTCCTGGAATTCACTCTGTAGACCAGGCTGGCCTTGAACTCACAAAGATCTGCCTTCCTCTGCCTCCCAAGTGCTAGGATTAAAGGCGTGTGCCACCACACTCAGCTGGAGCTTATTTTTGTATGGGGCAAGAAGTAGGGGATTAGCGTTATTCTACAAGTGGTGAACCAGTTTTGCCAACAGCATTTGCTGAAGATGCTGTCTTTCTTTCCTCCATTGAGTCTTCTTGGCCTCTTTGTCAAATATGAGGTGGCTGAAATTGTGTGTGCTCAAATTTGAATCCTTAATTTTGTTTCATTGGTCTACAGGTCTGTTTTTGTGCCAGTACCAGGCCGTTTTTATGGCAATAGACCTGTAATATAGTTTGAAGTCTGGTATAGTGATCCTCCTGTATTGCCCTTTTCGTTCAGGGTTTCTTGGCTATTCAGAATCTTTTGTTTTTCCCTATGAATTTAAGGATTTTTTTCCAAGTCTGTGAAGAAACTCATGGGGATTTTAATTGGGACTGCATTGAATCTGTATATTAATTTGCATACAGTGGACATTTTTACTATATTAATTTTTCCAATCCATGAGCATGGGAGGTCTTTTCATCTTCTGATGTCTTCTTCAATCTCCTTCTTCAGGGGTTTAAAAGTTTTGTTGTAGAGAACTTTGGTGTCTTTGGTTAGGTTTGATTCCAGGTATTTTATTGTTTTTGATGCTATTGTGAGTGGGAAGGTCTCCTTATATTCCTTCTTCAGTTGCTTGTTGTTGGTGAAGAGAAAGGATACTGATTTTTGGAAGTTAATTTTTTTTCTGACACTTTACTGAAAGTGTTGATCATATCTAGGAGTTTTCTGGTGGAGTTTTTAGCATCCCTTTGGTAAACTATCATGTCACCTGTAAAAAGGGATTACTTGACTTCCTATTTTCCAATTATTACTCCTTTAATTTCCTTTTCTTGTCTTATTACCCTAGCAAGCATTTCAAGCACCATATCGAAGAGTAGTGGTGATAGTGGGCAGCCTTGCCATGTTCCTGCCTTTAAGGGGAATGCTTCTAATTTTTCTCCATTTAGGATGATGTTGGCTGTGGGTTTCTCGTATATGGCTTTGATTACATTGAGGAATGATCCCTCCAGTCCAATTCCCTCTAGGACTTTATGCATGAAGTGATGCTGGATTTTGTTGAAGGCTTTTTCTGCATCAATTGAGATGATGGTGTGGTTTTTGTTTTTCAGTCCATTTATATGTTTTATGATATTTATTGATTTACATATGTTGAACCATCCCTGCATCTCTTGTATGAATACAACTTGGTCATGATGGATGATCTTTTTGATGTGGGTTTGTATGTGGTTTGCAAGTATTTTTTGCATCTGTGCTCATTATTGAGATGTCTATAGTTTTCTTTTTGGATTGTATCTTTGCCTGGTTTTGGTATTAAAGTGATGCTGGCTTCATAGAATGAGTTTAAGAGATGTCACTCTGTATTCTTTGGGATCAGTTTAAGAAATAATGGCTATAAGCCTTCTTTAAATGTTTTACAGAATTCTGCTGTGAAGCCATCTGGACGTGGGCTTTTTTATTTGGGAGATTTTTCATTACATCTTCAATTTCGTCAAATATTATGGGTCTGTTTAAACTGTCAATCTCTTCTTGGTTAAGCTTTGTTGCTTCCCAGGATTTCAAATATTCATCCATTTCTCTTAGGTTTTCAAGTTTAGTAGAGTATAGGTGTGGTGGTTTGAATGAGAGTGTCCCCCCATAGGCTTTAAGTATTCAGACATTTTGTCTCCAGTTGGTGGCACTGTTCTTGGAGGTCTTAGAAGGTGTGGCTGTGCTGGAGGAAGTATGTCACTGGGGGCGGGCTTAGTGAGTTTAACAAGCCTTGCAGTCTCCAGTCTCCCTCTCTCTGCTTCCTGTGCTCATTGTGAGATGTGACCCTAGGCTTGCTGCTCCAGCCCTGACCACCATTCTTCCCACCACAATGGACTCTGATTCGTAAGCTCAAATAAACTCTTCCTTTTATAAGTTCCCTTGCTCATGGTGGTTTTATCACAGCAACAGTAAAGTGACTAATACAATAGGTTTTTGAAATATTTCTGTATGATTGGATTTTTTTTTCATTGTTGTGATGTTTCCCTTTTCATCTTGAATTCTATTGATTTGGAGTTGCTCTTTCTTTTGGTTAACTGGGCTAGAGGTCTGTCTATTTTGTTTATCCTTTCAGAGAACCAACTTTTGGATTCATTGATTCATTGTATTGTTTTATTTGTTTCTATTTCATTGATTTCTGGTCTGATTTTTGTAATTTCTTCCTGTCTGTGGGTTTAGGGCTCATTTATTGTTGTCTCTCAAGTGCTTCTAGCTGCAGTGTTAAATCATTTATTTGTGCTCTTTCTGTTTTTTAAATGTAGGCACCCAGAGCTATAAAGTTCCCTCTTAAGACTGCTTTTAAGGGGCTGGAGAGATGGCCTGGCAGTTAAGAGTGCCAATGCTCTTGCAGAGGACCGGGGTTCAATCCCCAGCACCCACATGGTGGCTGAGAACTGTCTTTAACTCGAGTTCCAGGGTAATTCGACACCCTCTTCTGACCTCTGCAGCATTGCAGGACACAGGTGCACAAACCTACATGCAGACAGTACATTCATACACATAAAAAAATAAAAAGACTGCTTTTAAAGTATCCCAAAGGATTTGTTGTGTTGCATTGTCATTTTCATTTAGTTCCATGAATGCTTTTATTTTTTCCTTAATTTCTTCCTTGACCCCTTCATTATTCAGGATTGCATTGTTTCATCTCCATGTGTTCTTGTAGGTGGCAGGGCTTATCCAGATTTTGATACTGAGCTTTATTGCATTGTGGTCTGGTAGAATCCATGAAATTATTGCAATCATTTTGTATTTGTTGAAGTTTATCCTGTGTCCCAGTACATGGTCAATTTTGGAGAAGATTCTGTGAGGTGCTGAGAAGAAAGTATATTCTCTGGTGTTTGGGTAGGATATCTGGTAGATGTCTGTGAGGTCCATTTGTTGTATTGCATTGTTCAGTTCAGATGTCTCTCTGTTTATTGTTTGTCCAGTTGTCTTGTCCAAAGTGCTCAGTCGGGTATTGAAGTCTCCCACTACTAGTGTGTTGGTATTAATCTGTGCCTTAAGGTCTTGCAGGATTGTGTTTATAAAGTTGGGTGTACCAGAGTGGCCCTGTTTGTCTCTTCTGATTAGTTTTTTTTTTTTTTTTTTACTTTGAGGTCCATTTTTTTTTCTGATATTAGAATGTCAACTCCTTCTTGCTTTTTGGTTCCATTTGCTTTGGAATATTTTTTCTATCCTTTCAGTTTAAGTTGGAGCCTATCCTTGAGGGTGAGATGTGTTCCCTGTAGACAGCATATAGACGTATTCTATTTCCTAATCCATTCTCCCAGTCTATGACTTTTGATTGGCGAATTAAGCCCATTAATATTTGAGGTTATTACTGAGAAGATGTATGTTGTTTCTTTGCATACTATTTTTTTTGCATTCTTGGTATAGGTTTATATTTTCAGAGTTATACTTTTATTAGTTTCTTTCTATCACTGTTTGGGGTTAGTTGATCCTTTCTTCTGTCCTTTGAATTGCTTGGAATATTTTCTGAACAGTTGATTTCCTGGACGTGTATTCTTTCATCTTATCTCATGGAAGATTTTTCTTTCTCCTATAACTATGATCACCATTTTTGCTGGTTATAGTAATCTGGGTTGGCATCTATAGTAATTTAATACTGGAAATATTTTGGTCCACATTCTTCTGTCTTTCATAGTTTGCATTGAAAAGTCCATTGTAATTCTGATGGGTTTCCCCTTATATGTAATTTGTTGTTTTTCTCTTGTTGCTTTCAGTATTTTGTCTTTGTTTGGGGCATCTAGAGTTTTAACTATTTAACTATGATATGGCATAAGGAGTTTCTTTTCTGACCTTGTCTATTTGGTGCTCTATGTGCTTTTTTTTATATTTGCATGGGTTTGTGTTTTGTCCATTTGGGGAAATTTTCTTCTATTATTCTGTTGAAGATTTGATCAATGCTGTTGTCTTGGGATTCTTCTCCTTCCTCTATTCTTATGATGTGGAGGTTTGGTCTTTTTATAGTGTCCCTCATTTCCTGATTGTTCCACTCAGTGTTTTTTTTTTTTTTTAATTTTTCCAATTCTGCCTTCATTTATATTCTCACATAAAGAATAAAATGTAAGAGAAAAGTTTGAGAGATTTCACCACATTAAAATAAAAAATACAAATTCCATTTTTGTGATTTTATATGTTTTATTTTATTTTAAGGCAGGGTCTCGTGTAGTTAAGCTGGCCTCAAAGTTGTTGAGACTGAGAATGACAGAGTTCCTCCCTTCTACCTCTCAAGTGCTGAGATGGCAGGCATGTTAAGCCATCATGTTCAGTGTATATGGTGCTGGGCACCCAGGGCTTCATGTATGCTAGGAAATCACTTCCATCAAATGAACTACACCCCCATCCTGGTTCCATTTTCAAGACAGTAAAATGCTTGATGGTAGGAAGGAGAATACAATGATTATGAGTAAAGAGATCAATGAGAGCCAGATATTTCATAGTCTTGTAATTTGATGATGGAATTCAGATTTTATCATTATAGCTATAAGAATATTTTAAAGATTTTAGGGGGGGAAGTGATTAATTTACATAAAAGCCCTATGGGTTTACTAGGGGAATGGATTGAAACAATGAAATAAGTACATGAGATAGGCCACTCAAGGTGACTGTAGAATCTGCACAAGTTTTCTTCTGGACTGTGCAGGTCATGACAATAGTAAATGCAGTATAAAGCAGATGAGAAATATAATTGTATTTAAGAAGACAGTAAAGGGAAAAGTCACAAACTGTAAAGGGATTGGGATAAAATTTATACTAGGGAGGCTCTGTCTGGAAAGAACTCTATCTTCTCTGCTTTGCAGGTGGTAATGATGTGGCCTCTTTTAAGTTTGATATATAACCTCGTAGAAAGAGTAAGCAGAAAGTCTTTATAGCTAAAAGTACTTTTGATTTGTGTAACTCCTTTCTGATGCTTGGACATAAAAATATTTAAAAACTCTCTGCTTTTTTTTTTTTAAATCTGAATTTCTTTTCTGGGCAGTTACTTTCTAAGAGGATCTTTTACAAGAAATGAAGTAAAACAAATACATGCAATGAGGTATTCATGAAAGATATTCATGAATATTCCAGATACTCATCTAAAAACAGTTTCTTGTGTACTTTTGCAGGGGCTTTGGAATACAGATTGGACAGATAGAATGGAAGCATGCCATGACAAATATTCTTCTCTTTAAATCTATTATGATTTTGAGTTTATAAAGAATTATGAGAGGCACAAAAAGAGATGAGTCATGAACCTGGGAGTCAGGGAATCCTTCTCTAGTGCACCAAAACTCCACATGTATCTTTCAAACGCATAAGAAGAGGTCAGGTGGAGTGGGTAACAGGTGAGGTCTATTTCCAGTGCAACAGTAGGGGTATCTTTGGGTCCTAAGTGAACACAGCTCTGAAGATTGACAATGACAGGCTGAAGTGAATTTTAAGTTGTAATTTCCTTAAACGGTCCACACAGATCATCTAGATGATTATTCAAATGGCAAAGATAATCCTGGAAGTTTCTGACTATAATCATCCAATGGCTTTCCATTCCTCAGAAAATAAAAAGTGGCAGTGCTTTCATTATTAACTATATATGTATAGGGTTGCCAAATTTTAGATCAGTGAACATTAAATAACTGGTTTCTGATTGATTGTTTAAAAATTTGCTTTATTAGACTACAGTGTTTCATATGAGTGGCCATAACATCACTTTTTCTACTTTTTGCCTCCAAAACCCAGCACAATGGAGGCTAGTCTACTGGTTACATAAAGGTTATATAACTCTTGTTCAATTCAAGTTGGTAGTTTCCAGGGAAGTAGTAGATATTATTTTCTCTTAAAGGTATCAATCTAATGTTATCGGAAGATTTACTTTGTGTGGAAATGTCAAAGGCAGGAAAAAAATCAGAACATAAGTCCTGATGAGCCTTCATGCTAACTTAGAAGTTTGGGAATGCTCTCTTGAATCCTGTTATAAGCACATGGTCTGAACGCATATGCTGACTTTTAGTCCACCTTCCCTGGAAGATTTCTAAAGTAGGTTTCTCCAGCTTCCATGATTGCAGAGGATTTCCCAGGTTTCCTCATATATCACTGAGTATTCCAGTTCTGGAAACTTTTTTACAGGAACACTGTGACCCTCTTTCAGCAAGTCTGGAGATAAGATAACTGGAGTTCACCCACTGCTTCTCTTTCTTGACATTTGTCTTCTGTCTGTCGGTGCTTTCAACCCTTGCTGTCTGTCTTAGATGCCTGCTAAGCATCTCTGACAACAGCCATCTCCTGATGGCCACAGCTCCGCACAGCCTTATCTTCCACAGTCCTCTCACTATTGTGTCTGTAGCTATTGAGTGTTTTGAGAACTGTATGTTACAAAGTTTGAAAAAGTTCAGTCAAAGTCTATGAAATAGGTCTACTGTAACTGAATCCTCCTTGCTCATACCCTTTTCCTTCTTACAGTTCTGGATATCTTTATCCTAAAGTTCCAGTGATTCATGGTCTTTTATAAAATTATATATAAAATGACCCCCAAATTGATTTTTATCTCTTCTAGAAATAAATGTGGAAAAAATGAAAATTTCATTTTTATTAGCATTATTTGGGGGCATAAATACTTTTGATACTTCTAAAGTTCTTAATTTTAGCATTTTTATAACATAGAAATATATTGTTATATAGGGTTACATACTTACTGTCCTTAAATTATTTACATGCCAAATACACAAATAATGTCAAAACAAGTAAATCAGAGAATTTAAACACTAATTTATTCAAGTAATTATATTCATTAAAGAGCCACTGTTAGACTCCCATTACCTTGTGGACTTGGCAGATATTTCTCATGATTCTTTTAATAATCTTTCAAAGTCTGAATTATCATCCCCTATTTCATAAAATGAATGTCCAGCCATTATGAATTTCTTTTGACAGTGTACCTCTAATAGGTTCTTTTTTGTCCTTTCTGAGAGGTTGAGAGTGACTGATGGTATTTCTTCTTTCTCTTCACCTCTATGAAGTAAAAGAGCAATTAACTTTTCCACACTTTTCCACATACAGAGGAACAAGAATCCCACATTATAATCTTTCAGTAATTCAGAAAATAAACTAATTGAGTCATTAGAACATCGTCTGTCACACTGATTAATAAGGAAGTCTTTAAATTTCTTTTCCTTACCTCCAAATAAAGCTTCAATCATGAATTGGCTTGTAGCTGTTGCTTTTGTGAAATAAAAGCTGAATTATTTTTATACTGAAATTGATGTTGAGCCTATGAAAAATTTGTGATTTTTATGCATGCTACACTTGTACATGTCTTCTCAAAAATATTCAACATACTACCATCTGATGGAAGCTTCTATACACTCTTGACTTAGATATGCTTCGGAATCTGTATCCCATTGAGTCTCCACACACTTTTTAATCTCCTTTTTCTCTCCAGACATACTAGTGAGTTTTGATTGTTTCTGGGTAACTTACACTGTCTGCCTGTGATATTCTGTCTACCTCTACTTTTCTTATCTTCACTTCAGGAACCACTGTTACTGATGGGTTTGTGTCAGGAATATGGAGCCACTAAAATGTTCATTTAGTCATCTCTTTTTGCTTGTAATTACATTGTACATATTAATATGTCAGTGCCTGGTACTGAGTTAGTTATGAACTGTTGGTAATTAAATATGTGAACATTGGGAAGGTCAGGTTGTCCAACATCCTTCTTTATTTCCCTTTAAAGACCCCAAACATTTGAATGTTGGCTTCCTGAAAGAAAAGGAGCTGTAGAAATTTTCTGTGTTAAAACAGTGATGCCAACTGAGCCATCCTACTCTTAGCTAGATTAACTTTAAAATACTTTTCATGAGACAAACACCAGAACACATTCCAAAGAATAAAATAATCCAAACCTGTATATACCACAAATGGCAAACCTAGGCATTTTCAGAGGTGAGCACTTATATAGCACTTAGAACCTGATATGTAGACAGCTTGCAAAAGAAATTTTTATGACCACTGAAGTTATTCATTCTAATTTTCTTTTTCATAATTCATAAAATTCATCTTCAAAGGAAAAAATATTAAAGGGCTCATTCTCAGGAAAGATTTGAAAATTACAGTCTTTTTTCTATAGAAGGACAGATCTTCCAACTTTCATGTAAAAAGCTGGGTGGGATGGAGCATCTGTATTCCTAACACTAGGGAGGTAGACACATATACAGCTTGTCCTCTGCTACACACATGCACACACACACACACACACACACACACACACACACACTTTAGACATTTATTGTAATCCACTACTAAGCTTGTTATTTTTATTTTGTATCTGAAATTAAAATAAAGAAAAAACTTTATTCATATTTAACACTTGGACTGGTTCAGGAACTTGCTGTGAAGTAAGCTCAAGGAATAAATTCTTCATCAGAGAAAGTGGGAGACCTCAAACTCCACTCAGTGACTGTCAGGGTTTGTGGTCAATTATGGGTAGCTCATTTGGAATGTCATCATGTTATTAAATTTACAAATATAAAATTACTATCTACTGTAATATTATATAATATAATAATATTCTGTAATTACATGAAACTTTACCAGAAAATTATTTTTACCACAGATTCACCAGTTAGCTTAAAGCAAGCACCAAGTTTTGATTTAAATATGAAGAAATCACTGTTCTTTTACAAATATCCACAGTTCCTAAGTTGTTCATCTTTTCTGGATAATTTAACCTATATGCAGGAAACATTTTTAATTAAGAAAATAAATTTGGGGCTGGAGAGATGGCTCAGCGGTTAAGAGTGCCGACTGCTCTTGCAGAGGACCCGGGTTCGATCCCCAGTACCCACATGGCGGCCGAGAACCTTCTGTAACTCCAATTCCAGGAGAACTCCAGTTCCAGGGGAATCCGAGACCCTCTTCTGACCTCCGCGGCATTGCACGACACGGGTGCACAAACCTACATGCAGACAGTACATTCATACATATACAAAGATAAAAAAAAAAATAAAAAAAATATTAAAAAAAAGAAAATAAATTTGATGAGTTCCTGTTGTATTTTAAGGAGACTATTTTGAAAACCAAAGCTTGACAATGTTTTCATTGTTAAAAATGATGGATGATTAGGCTGTGCAAAGGTTTCACATTTTTATACTCTAAACATTGTAAAAAATTCTACACTATTTTGAAATTTTGCAATTAAAAAGGCTTAAAAGATAAAAAAAAAAAAAAAGGATAGTTACAGTCTTCCTCAAAGTCTTCTTTGAATCTGGGGGTGGGAGTGGGGGGCGGGGAACCAGGCTATGGAGGATCGGATCCTGTTTCCAGTGATGAGAGCCATGAGCTCACAACCTCAACCACATCTTTATGCCGCTGCCAAGTCGGCTTGATGGCCACTGACGTGCTGTCTCATTCAAATTGCAGGCATGTCACGAATAATCCCAGTGCTTAAAACAACAAAGTTTCTAAAGCCACAGATGGCTCTATGGCATGTACAATCCTATCCCTGTCTCCCAAACAATAGTTGGCATTTACATCATCAGCTCGCATGAGATAAAAATTGCGAAGTGGCTGGGAATCTTGGAGGGTCTCTATGGGCACCAATGTAAACAGACAACATTGTCATCTGGTTGCTTCTGTGAAAGGAAGTTGAAAACCCACTAGCATTGAACGCAAAATTTGAACAAATTGAGGAATGAAGAGAAAATGTTATAGTACCACCAACTCCTTCTTAATTTGTCCATAAGGAACCTCTTAATTTCCAGCAGGAGAATTTCCATAATGTTCTTGAATCTGAGCCTTAATTAAAAAGAGCGGTTAAAATGTAATAAAGGGCACTTAGCATTTTTTTAAGTATTAAATAAGTAAGGGCTAAGAGTATGGCTCAGCATGTAAAGTGACTGATGCCTGACCACAAGGACCAGAGTCCAGATCTCAGCATACACATTGAATCCCCAGCACTCTGAAGGCAGAAACAGGGAACTCCTGGGGCAAACTGGCTCACCCCCTAGCTGACAAGGTGAACTCTGTGTTCAGCCAGAGAATGTGCAACATCTGAAATTGAAAGTTTCTGTTTGATAAGGATTTAAGAAGGTATGGAATAATATCTCTCTCTCTCTCTCTCTCTCTCTCTCTCTCTCTCTCTATATATATATATATATATATATATATATATATATATATACACATCTATATATCTGGCACAGGGCTAAGGACAGAGAACAGAAATGTGGATTTCATTAAAAGGTTGGGCCAAAAGACACAGGGAAAATGACATTTCTGAATCAACAATTACCATTTAAAAAATTGAGATTCAATGAGGAAAATGTGTTGTCTGGACACCATAAGGCAGTTACACATAGGAGCCTACCATTCTTGTGACAGCATGCAGAAGACCAGTGGAAGCTCATGTAGACCAAAGCCCAGCATGGATGGTGGAAATGGACAGGAAGCCCCAGCCTAAGCTGAGGCTCTATTGGCAATTGATAGCTTCTGGGGCAGAGATAACCAGTTTTCCTTAAGGGTGTGATGCCTGGTAGGTAGAGCAGAGAGCATTTAAAGAACAGAAATTAGACCGGAAAGGCCTTTAAAAAGAATAATAGTAGAGAACATAAAGAGAAATGGAACCAATAAGTATTGTCATGAGATTTCAGAAGGGAACAGCTATTCTATCGGGAACTAGGCTAGAGGTCATTCATTTTGGCAAAGAATCTGAGTGTGTCCTCCACATGTCCTGAGAAGTTGAAAAGGCTGCATTCCAAAGTAATGTACTAATTTGTTTGGTGGAGGAAGACAGCATAGCATTCAGACTGTGTCCTACCTACTGCTTATTGCCCTTGTCCAGGTTCACAGAAAGAGTGAGAAACAAGTAGAGAAAGATGGTAAAATCAAATTGGTGCATTTTGATGAGGAAGCAGCAGGAGTGAGTCTAAAGTACAGTTTGGAGAAAGCAACTACACTGTTAACTATATTTGCACCATTAAAGGAAACCCCGTGCCTTGTCCCATGACAGTAGGAAATGTACCTTGAGGATTAGGCCCCAGCTATCACAGGCTTCAACATGCAAAGATGCAAACTCATTTGATGGGAGAGAACCTGAATTAAGAATGCAGCTGTTAACATTTTCTTACAAAAGTATTACCCTAGTTGATATACAGAAGCCCCTCTAGCTGTTGAAAAAGGGGGTAGACACCATCTGTATCTGTGGTAGACAATCAGTGGCAGAGTCAAATTCCCAACACTTTCTACTGTTCCAGTGCAATTCTGGAGGCTATTCCTTAATGGTGCACTTCTCTGTAACACTGGGAATATTTCTTCCAAGACACAGCTTGGTTGCCACATTATCCAGCTTTCTAGTCCCTTTTTTCTCCAAACTGTACATTTTGTGTTTATTTCTACCTCAGTTGTTATTCTTCATTATGGGGCTGAATAGTACTCTCTGTTAATCACTACATGGCAAATTCAACATTAGGCTCTATTGAAATTTCCTTAGGCATTAGTCTAGTACATTTTGAGTTAGACTCAGGCAAACTCATAGCTTGCTTGCAAAAGACATCCAATCTCTACTGAAATATCCCTTATTTCCATCTACCTCTGGAACACTTGGGCCAGTTCTTTAGCTCTGCTTATAGCATCCATCCACATTTCTAGCTCAAACTTCAAAAATCTTCTACATTCCTTCAGAAAACATGGTTAGGTTATTCACAGTAACAGCCCACTCTCGGGTACCCTCCTTCTTAATTATTTTTCTGTTGTTGTGATAAAATACCATGACCAAATCAACTTATAGAAAAGTTTATTGGGCTTACTATGTCCATCATGACAGAGGAAGTGTGGCAAGGGAGGCATGGCAGAGGCCAGCCAAAGCAGAAAGCTGACTGATGATATCTTCAAGTATGCACAAGAAGCAGAGAAAGAAAATTGGAAATGGGACATGGCTTTGTATTATTAAAGCCTGATGCCAGTTACATTCTTCCTCCAGCACATCCACACTTTCTAAGGGTCCCATGACCTTCCCCAAACAGCATCACCAAATGGGAACCAAATATGTAAATATTTTGAGCCTATGTGGGGGCATTCTTCATTCACAGAAGGTTATGGGTTAAAAGTGATTATTATTTGTCAAGTGTTCATCCAGACTTATGATGGCTCACTTCTATTCTAAATGCCAGTGCAATAGTACTGCAGCCTTTCCCCATTGAGTCTGAGTTCTTTCCTGTTTCGACTAAGGTTGATCCTTTTTTTTTTTTTTTTGCTTCCTGGGAACAGATGCAATAAGACAAGCTGCCTTATTATCCCCACAACACACATTCCCTGCCATGCTGGGTTATACCCTTGAACTTACAAGTGGGATACACTACTTCTACCACTAAAATTGTATTCCTAACACAGTATGATTGGTTTTTCAGATAATATGCATAGAGTTGAGAGATGGAGGGAGGGAAAGAGAGAGAGGGAGAGAGAGAATGATCTGAATGATGCCCTGGGAGGTGGTGTGTTTGAGATTTATAAGGACAGGACAGCCAGTTGGAGAAAGGCAAAAAGAACTTTCTTCAGGAGTATTCAGTCTTTGCTATTGAGGCCTTCTGTGAATAAGATGAGGACCCACCTATGCTTGAGAATATTATAGAGTCTAATTGTTTACATTCTCCCAGCTTCCACAGGTTCAAATTTTCACCTCTGTGGAGATAACATGAGAAACAAGGAATTTGCAGTTAATTCAGAGGGGCACAGTGTATGGGACCGAAGCTTCTATAAAAGAAGTCTCAGAGAAAGACTCACCCTGCTGCCATCTGAACATGTAAAAGAATACCTGATGATAAAACATCCCCTTGCTGGACACTGCATCTAGGCTTTGACTATGGAACACCAGTCCCTACTCAGAAGAGTAGATATAGTATTTATGATATCCTCCCTTGGTTTGTGGTAATTTGTTATAGTAGCCTGGATGAAGCAAGAAAGATGACAAATGTTTTTCTTGATATATATATATATATATATATATATATATATATTAATCAGCCTCAAAAATATTTAGGAATAAACTTAGCCAAAAAGATGAAATTCTTCTATAATTTAAATCTCTGAAGAGATTGACAAAGACACTAGAAGATTGAAAGACCTCAAATGTTTATGATTTGACAGAATTAATATGACCAGATCTAAAATGACCATCCAACCAAAAAGCAAATTACAGATTTAATACCAATACCAGCCAAAAGTGCCATGATATTCTCTACAGAAATAGAAAAAACTAAAGGTTTAAAATTCATACTGAAAGATCAAAACTCTGGACAGTCAAAGCAATACTGCACAAAGGGACTAATGTTGGAGGGATGCTCACACCACATTCCAAGCTGTATGATAGAAGCATAGTAATAAAAGGAGTACACTACTGGCACAAAAATAGACATCTAGTTCAATGGAACAAATAGAAGACCCAAACATGTGTGCACTTAATCACAGCCATATTTAATGGAGATGCAGAAAATACACACTGGAAGACAGACAGCATCTTCAACAAATGATGCTGAGAAACTAGATGTGCTTGTGTAAAAAAGAATGAAATTAGGGGCTGGAGAGATGACTTGGCAGTTAAGAAGACTGACTGTTCTTACAGAGGACCCAAATTTGATTCTTAACTCCAGCTCCACAAGATCCGGCGCCCTCTTCTGACCTCCGAGGGCATTGCAGGACATGGGAACAGTTACACACATGCAGACAATATGCTCATACATATAAAACAAAAAACTCTTTAAAGTTTTTTTTTTAAGAATGAAATTAGATCCATCACGTTGCACAAAAAAACCCAACTCCAAATGAATTGAGACATCAATGTGAAATTTGAAATGCTGAAAATGATCAAAGCAAATACCCTAAAAGTGATAACTCTCAATATACAGTGTAGGAAGGTGCTTTCTAAATTGCACTCCATTCCCACAGGAATCCAACCAGCAATTGATAAATGGGAGCTCATTAAGCTAAAATACTTCTGTCCTTCATAGGAAAGAACTGATCTAGGGAAGAGGAAGCCTACAGAGTGAGAGAGAGGTTTTGTAAACTATAGAGGGGATAAAGGATTACTATCCAGAACATACAAAGAGCTAAAAAAATAAAGGACTCAAGAGACAAAGGACAGTTTAAAATGGGATACAGAGTGTTCTAGTTTGTCTTCAATTGCTGTGACAAAACACTCTGATTGACACCAACTTGGGGAGGAAAGGGTTTATTCAGCTCACATCTCCTTGGTCACAGTTCATCACTCAAGGAGCCCAAGGCAGGAACTCAGGGCAGGAACCTGGAGGCAGGAGCTGAAGCACAGGCCATGGAGGAGTGCTGCTTACTGGCTTGCTCCCATGGCTCATGCCCAGCTGCCTTCTTATATGGTACACAACAACCTGCCCAGGGTGGCACCACCCATAGTGGGCTGGGCACTCCCACATTGCTCAACAATCAAGACAATACTCCAGGGATGTGCCCACAGGCCAGTCCAATGAAGCCAATTCCCCAATTGAGGCTCCCTCAACCCAGGTATGTCAAGTTGACACTAAAGCTATTCAGCACACAGAGCTAAACAAAGAGTTCTCAAAGGAAAAAAAAAATAAAAATAGCTATGGAATATATTAAAATATATTCACTAGCCTTAGGAATTAGGACAGGAGATCTCCTGAGCCCAGCGGCAGGAAGAGGGGAAGATAGGTAGGAACTGGGTGCCTTGGCGAGCTGATTGCTGATCGTTTGGTCCTGCTGTCTTTTGTTTGATTGGCCTTTGTGGCTGTGAGGTTGGAGTTATCCCCCCAGCTGGGATTAAAGGTGTGGTCTTTGGCTTGATTAGATCTAGTGGCTGTGGGGGCGGAGTTATCCTCCCAGCCGGTATTAAAGGCACGCTTGTGTGACTCTTGAGATTTGAGATCTCTTGAGCCCAGCGGAAGGAAAGAGGGGAGACGGTAGGAACTGGGTGCTTGGCGAGCTGATTGTTGATCCTTTTGTCCTGCTGTCTTTGGTTTGATTGCCTTTGTGGCTGTGAGGGTGGAGTTATCCTCCCAGCTGGGATTAAAGTTGTGGTCTTTGCCTGATTAGATCTAGTGCTGTGGGGGCGGAGTTATCCTCCCAGCTGGTATTAAAGGCACACTTGTGTGACTCTTGAGATTTGAGATCTCCTGAGCCCAGCAGCAGGAAGAGGGAGAACAGGTAGGAACTGGGTGTCTTGGCGAAGCTGATTGTTGATCCTTTGGTCTGCTGTCTTTTGGTTGATTGGCCTTTGTGGCTTGTGAGGTTGGAGTTATCCTCCCAGCTGGGATTAAAGGTGTGGTCTTTGGCTTGATTAGATCTAGTGCTGTGGGGCGGAGTTATCCTCCCAGCCGGTAAAATCTTCCATGACATAAACAACTTGAAAAGAATACATGTCCGGAAAACCAACCCTTCAGAGAATACTGGAAGCAATAAAGAAAGAACAGAAAGAAGGAGCAACCAACCCAGGCAAACTGAAGGAGAAATCAATAAAAGCATAACTGCAGAAGTAGAAACCTAAATCAAAATCGCAGATGGATAAGGCAAAAGGAAGCAACACAAACCTATCAGTCATAACCTTAAATATTAATGGACTAAATTCCCCAATCAAAAAGACATAGACTGGAGAATGGATAGGAAACAGAATCCATCGATATGCTGTCTCAAGAAACACATCTTACCTTCAAGGACAGGCACCAACCTTAAAAGTGAAGGATGGAAAAAATTATTCCAAAGCAAATGGTACCAAAAGGAAGCAGGGTTTGCTATTTTAATATCGGATAAATAGACTTCAAAAGTAAAGAAATCAGAAGAGACAAAGAAGGCCATTACATTTTCATCAAAGGAACAATCCACCAAAAAGATTTCACAATTATGAATATATATGCCCCAAATTCTGGTGCCCAAACTTTATAAAGACAATTCTCAGGACCACAAGTCACAGACTTAACCCCAGCAAACTCATAGTGGGAGATTTCAATACCCCACTGAGTCCTTTGGATAGGTCAACAGGACAAAAAATAAACAGAGAGACATCTGAACTGAACGATATGATACACCAAATGGACCTCATAGACCTCTACTCCGAACATTCCACCCTATAACCAGAGAATACACTTCCTACTCAGCACCCCACGGAACATTCTCAAAATTGACCACATCCTGGGACACAGAAGAAACCTCTACAAATACAAAAAGATTGAAATAATTTTCATGCATTCTTCAGGCACATTGCAATGAAGCTCAACATCAACAACAGGACAAGCCCTCCTGCCTACAAGAACACATGGAGACTAAACAACACACTCTTGAATAATGAATGGGTCAAGGAGAAGATAAAGAAAGAAATAAAAACATTCCTGGAACTGAATGACAATGACAAATACAACACAACAAAACTTATGGGATACCTTAAAAGCATGTCCTAAGAGAAATTTATAGCCCTGGGTGCCTACATTAAAAAACAGAAAGAGCAAAGTGAATGATCTAACACTACAGCTAAAAGCCTTGAGAGGCAACAAACAGATGAACCCTAAAGCAGCAGACAGAAGAAAATAACAAAAATCAGAGCAGAAGTCAATGAAATAGAAACAAAGAAAACAATACAAAAAATCAATGAAGCCAAAAGTTGGTTCTTTGAAAGAATAAACAAGATAGACAGACCTCTAGCCAGTTAACAAAAAAAAAGAAGGAACAACTCCAATACAATACAATCTTTGATGAAAGGGAAATATCACAACGGAAAGAAAGATCAAGAAAAATTATATGGGAATATTAAAGAACTATATTCTACCAAGTTTGAAAATCTAGAAGAAAGGATGAATATCTGAAATTTGGGAATAACCAAAGCTTGGCCAAGAGGAGACCAGGAGCTTAAAGACCCATAACTATGAGAAATAGAGGAATATAGTAAAAGCCCCAACTAAAAAAAAGCCCAGGCCCAGACAGTTTCACAGCAGAATTCTATAAAACATTTCAAAAAGACCTACAACCATTATTTCTGAAACTGTTTGAAAGTATACAATCAGAGGGGAACTCTCCCAAATTCCTTCTTATGAAGCCAACATCACTCTATTACCAAACCAGGCAAAGACAGAACTAAAAAGGAGAATTATAGACCCATCTCCCTATGAACACAGATGCCAAAATTCTAAACAGAAATACTGGCAAATCGCATACAGACCCACATCAAGAAGATCATCCATCATGACCAAGTTGGATTCCATACCAGAGATGCAGGGATGGTTCAACATACGAAAATCAATAAACATCATCAACACATAAATGGAATCAAAGACAAAAACCACACCATCATCGTCAATTGATGCTGAAAAAGCCTTTGACAAAATCCAGCATCCCTTCATGCTTAAAGTCCTAGAAGGAATTGGATTGGAGGGATCATTCCTCAATGTAACAAAGCCATAAACAGAAACCACAGCCAAATCAATCGCAAAATGGGAAATGAAGAAACATTCCCTTTAAAGGTAGGACTTGGCAAGGTGCCCCCTATCACCACTCCTCTTACATATAGTGCTTGAAACACTTGCTAGAGCAATAAGGCAAGAAAAGGATATTAAAGGAGTACTAATTGGAAAAGAGGAAGTCAAACTATCCCTATTTGCTGATGATATATTGTTGTTTACTTAAGAGATGCAAAAAACTCCACCAGAAAACTCCTAGAAACGATTAACAGCTTCAGCAAAGTGGCAGGATACAAAATTAACCTTAGAAAATCAATGGCCTTTCTTTACACCAAGAACAAGCAACTGGAGAAAGAATTCAAAGAGACCTTCCCACTCACAATAGCCTCAAAAACAATAAGAACCTAGGAAAAAAAAAAAAAAAAAAAAAAAAAAAAAAAAACAAAACAAAAAATTTTAAACCCTTAAAGAAAGAAATTGAAGAAGACCTCAGAAGATGGAAAAAACCTCCCATGCTCATGGATTGGGAAAATTAAACATTGTAAAAATGTCCATTTACCAAAACTCTTGTATAGATTTAATGCAATCCCAATCAAAATCCCAGAGTTTCTTCACAGGCTTGGAAACAAAAGTTCTTAAATTCATTTGGAGAAACAAAAGACCCGAATAGCCAAATCAATCCTGAGTGAAAAGAGCTACACAGGAGGATCTCTATACCAGACATTAAAACTATACTACAGGGGCTATGTCCATAAAACAAGCCTGGTACTGGCACAAAAACAGACCTGTTGACCAATGGAACAAACCGAAGATCAAATCTGAGCACATACAATTTCAGCCATCTCATATTGACAAGGGGGCCAAGAAAACCACAATGGAGAAAAGACAGCAGTCTTCAGCAAGTGGTGTTGGCAAAACTGGATCACCACTTGTAGAAGAATAAAATTAAAACCCCTACCTCTCGCCCTGTACAAAAGTCAACTCCAGATGGATTAAAGACGACCTCAATGTGAAACCCACCCAAACTCCTGAAGGTGAATAGAAGAAAAAGTTGGCAAGCAGAACTACAAGACATAGGCGTAGGAAAAGACTTCCTAAATCAGACAGCAGCTGCCACAAGAATTAAGGTCTACAATTGACAAATGGACCTCATCAAACTCAAAAGCTTGTGTACAGCAAAAGAAACCAATCAAGGAAGTGAAGAGAAATCCCCACAGAGTGGGAGGAAAACTTCACTGCAGATACATCTGACAAAGCATTGATTTCAGAATAATAAACTACTCAAAAAAACAAAGAAAAAAAGAAAACAAACGACCCGCTCAATAGATGGAGCAAAGAACTGAACAGAGACTTCACAAGCGAGGAATTAGAGATGTCTGAGAAACACCTCAAGAACTGCTCAACATCACTAATCATTAAGGAATGCAAATCAAAACCACTTTAAGAAATCATCTTACTCCAGTAAGACTGGCTAGGACAAGAAAACAAATGATACCAAGTGCTGGAGAGGTTGTGGGGAAAGGGGAACCTCATCCACTGCTGGTGGGAATGTAAACTCGTACAGCCACTATGGAAAGCAGTGTGGAAGAACCCTTGGAAGACTTGGATTGAACTTGCCACCCGACCCAAGCCATACCACTCCTGGGCATGTACCCTCAAGACTCTTATGCCCACACAGAGATACATGCACGGCCATGTTTTATTTCAGCTCTCTTCACAAAGCAAAAGAGCTGGAACCAACCTAAATGCCCCTCAACTGACGAATGATAGAGAAAATGTGGTACATCTACACAATGGAGTTCTTATGCAGCAAGTAAAAGAAAGACGACATCAAGAGCTTTGCAGGAAAATGGCTGGAGCTAGAGGAAATCATGCTGAGTGAAGTAAAACAGTCCCAGAAAAACAAACGACGAATGGTATCCCTCATCTGTGGATGCTAGTGCCAATTACCTAGTTGTAAGTATTTCTTGTGTAGGGCCCCCTGAGCTTCTGTACAAAGCAGTTGGGACATAATGCATTTGGAAAAACAACAACAACAAAACAGAATACTGCATCAAAGAACTGACTGAAACAGTGAATTCTGCTCAAAACAGTCAACGTCCCCATGGAAAATATTGAGAAAGACTAAGAGATGGAAAGCATGTTTGGCAGAATGCAACGAGCTCTGACGGGGTGGGGGAATGAGGGGGAACACGGGTCTAGATTTGTTAAAAATAAATAAATAAACACAATTAAAAAAAAAAGGAATTAGGACAATAGAAACTAAAAGGAGTAGTAACTGGAAAAGAGGAAGTCAAGCTATCAATTTTTGCAGATGATATGATAGTTTACCTAAGGGATGCTAAAATTCCACCAGAAAACTCTGAGAAATGATTAAGAGTTTCAGTAAAGTGGCTGGATACAAAATTAACCTAGAAAAATCAGTAGCTTTTCTTTACACCAACAACAAGCAATTGAAGAAGGAATATAAGGAGATCTTCTCACACACACACACAATGCCTAAAAAAAAAAAACAAAAAAAAAAAGAAAAAATACCTAGGAACAAACCTAACCAAAGACACCAAAGATCTCTACAACAAAAATTTAAACCCTGAAGAAGGAGACTGAAGAAGACATCAAAAGATGGAAAGACTTCTCATGCACATGGATTGAAAAAATTAATATAGCAAAAATGTCCATTCTTCCAAAATTAATATACAGGTTCAATGCAATCCCAATTAATTTCCCTATAAGCTTCTTCACAGATTTAGAAAAAAATATCCTTAAACTCATATGGGAAAACAAAAGACCCTGAATAGCAAAAGCAAGCCTGAGCGAAAAGAGCAATGGAGGGGGGGGGGAATCACTATACTAGACTTCAAACTATGTTACAGGGCTATAGTAATAAAAACAGCCTGGTACTGGCACAAAAACAGACCTGTAGACTAATGGAACAAAACTGAAGATCCAAACTTGAGCACATACAATTTCAGCCACCTCATATTTTACAAAGGGGCCAAGAAGACTCAATGGAGGAATGACAGTATCTTCTGAATAATACTAGATCACCATTTGTAGAATAATAAAACTAAACTCCTACCTCTTGCCCTGTATGAAAATCACCCTCAAATGGATCGACGGCCTCAAGTTGAAAACCAAAACTCTGAAGATGATAGAAGAAAATTGGCAGCAATCTATATGACATAGGCATAGGAGAAGACTTTCTAAATCAGACAGCAGCTGTGCAGGAAATAAGGTCAAAAATTGACAAGTGGGACCTCATTAAACTCAAAAGTTTCTGTACAGCACAAGAAACAATCTATGAAGAGAAAACCGACAGAGTGGCAGGAAACCTTCACCACTGATACATCTGACAGAACATTATCTTCCAGAAGGCAGAGGCAGGCAGATCTCTGTGAGTTCCATGCCAGCCTGGTCTACAGAGTGAGTTCCAGGCCAGCTGGGGCTACAGGGAGACCCTGTCTCAAAAAGACAAAAAAAAAAAATAGCATTGAACATCACTAATAATTAAGGAAATGCAAATTAAAACCACTTTAAGATGTCATCTCACTCTGACAAGACTAGCTAGGATCAAGGAAACAAATGATACCAAATGCTGGAAAGGTTGTGGGGAAAGGGGAACACTCATCCACTGCTGGTGGGAATGTCAACTCATACCACCACTATGGAAAGCAGTATGGAGAACACTTAAAAGACTTAAAATGAGCCTACCACCTGAAACAGTCATACCACTCCTGGGTATATACTGCAGAGATACATGCACATCTGTGTTTATTGCAGCTGTGTTCACAATAGTGAAGAGCTGGAACCAACCCAGATGCACCCAAGTGTGGTACGTCTACACAATGGAGTTCTATGCAGCAGCAAAGAAAGATGGCATCATAAACTTTGCAGGTAAGTGGACAGAACTAGAAGATATTATGCTAAGTGAAGTAACACAGTCCCAGAAAAACAAAGGATGAATGATATCCCTCATCTGTGGATGCTGGTACCAAGGACCTAGTTGGAAGGCAAACTGAATAGCAAATATATTGTTATATTTCTCTTCATCTAAAAGCAACTGAGCTCTTATAATGTGAATCCCTTAGCAGGCTCTAGTATTAACCTGCCACTTATTTTCAGACTTTGTAATCTTGGCATACGGGCTGAGGGTGTGTAGGCATATTTTAGAGTAATATAAATTTGAAAAGGAAAAATGTGAGTTGTGAAATATGATATGGAAATAACATACAGTTTATTTTCAGATGACATAATTTTAGTATATGTGTGACATAAATGTATGCATGTGTTGAAGCAATACAAATTGGAGGGAACGGCAACAACAAAAGAACTGGGACAAAGAACTGACCGAAATAGTAAAGTTCTCCCCAAAACAATAATCCTCTGCTTTGAAAAACTTTAAAAAGACTCAGAAAAAGATACAAGACATGTATGGCAGAATGCATGAACTTGGGTAGGGTGGTGTACATGAAAGGGAAGTAAGTCTAAATTGGACTGAGAAATGATGTACAAAACTTCAATAAAAATATAAAAAATGGCTATGAAATATGTAAAAATATATTCACTAGCCTTAGGAATTAGGACAATAGAAATTAAAAGTATTTTAAGATTTTATCTTTTTTCACCGTTATTGAGGTTTTTTAAAAATTCTTTTATTGATGAATTGTGTATTTCATTCATTGTCTTTAAGTGCAATTTAGACACATTCCCCTCTCCCTGCCCCTATCCCACCCCTGTTCATGCCTTCTGCCATACATGTCTTGCATCTTTCTCTCAGTCTTTCCAAAGGTTTTCCCTGCAGAGACTTGTTGTTTTGGGCAGAGTTTAACTGTATCATTCAGTTCTTTAACCCAGTCTTTATGTTGTTGTTTTTCCTTCCCCTTTGTATTGCTCCAGCATATGCCTATATAGCCATCACATATGCATCAAAATTATGACCTCTGAGAATAAACTGTATGTTAATTCCAAAGTATGTTTAGGAATTCACATTTTCCCCTTTTAATTTTATATTACTCTAAAATATGAATACATACCTTCCACCCATATACAGTAATTACAGAGCCTGAAAATAATTGGTAGGTCGATTCTAGAGACTGTTAAGAAATTTATATTATAAAAACACAGTTGCTTTCAGGTAAAAAGAAATATAACAACAATGTTCAGCTTGCCTTTCATCTTATCATAGCTAGAATAGCTAAGATAAAGAAAACTGAGAAATGTTTACAAGGAAGGATGCAGAGGAAAGGGATTACAATCCCAATGCTGGTGCTGCCAATATGGAATTCAGTGTGGAAAATATGAAAAACATATCTACCTTGTCACCAAGGTATACCACTCCTTGACCTATACCCAAGGACTCAATATCTTACTACATAAATAACTGATAAACCATCTCTATTGCTGATCTTTTCACAATATCTAGGAAATGGAAACAGCATAAATGTCCCTCAACTGATGAACTGATATAGAAATGTGTTTTATTCAGCTGTGAAGCAACAGGAAATCATGAAAACTGCAAGTCAATAGATGGAGTTGGAAAAAATATAGTGTGTGAGGTAACTCAGATGAAGAAATATGAATACTTTGCTTTCCTTCTAATTTGTAAATCCATGCTCCAAATCTTTAGATTTTGGTATATAACCTGGGATAATCTCAGAATTCAGTATAGCAGAAACTAATTATTGGGGAAAGAGGAAGTAACTCTAGAGAAGGGGTAAAAGGACAAGGCACTATCTCGGGGAAATGGGTAGATAGGAGGAATGTGAACTGGAGATGGGGAGGGAGGAAGGGGAAGTAAACAAAACTAGGTGAGTTGAGAAAGCCGTGCAGAAATATTATAAGCTTAGATAAAATTGCACATGAGGGTGTGTGTCTGTGTGTCTGTGTTTGTGCCCTTGTCTGAGTCTGATGGCTCTCTAACAAAAGTACCAGTGCCAGGCAAGAGAAACCTGCTGAGATGTTGATCAGGGTAGTTCAACTGATTTCCCAAACAATATACATTATTACCATAGCACTTTGTTACCTCCCAGAACTTGAAGGTAAGACTCTATTGCTGAAGATATCACAGATTTCAAACACATAACTTAGAGCAATTGAGCTAAAACACACCTGGAAATCTCCTCTCTGAAGGCTAGCTCTATGGTATTAGAAAGTTATACAAGTTGCCAAGGGAGAAAACCAATCAGTAGTCTTAACCCATCTGTTAAGACTACAAATCACAGCAATGATCAGCCTAACAAAATATATCTATTGGTGCAATGATAACCTTTATGTTGGGAATTATCAACAGTTATCTAATTGGATTTAAGTCCTGCTCAGTAGGATAGAATCTATGCCTTGCGTTGTATGCATAGCCAAATACCCATGTCTGGGGATCATAGACTTTGGAGGAGAGCCTACTACTGCCACTATCCTGATCTATTGACATTTTGTAATATTTTCTAAATGTTTACCCTTATTTTCACCATTCATCAAAGAAGCTTCTCTTTTCAACAAATAGAGACTATCACAAATTTGCATAACTGTTTAAAATGGAGAGAATAAGTGCCCATAGGATGCCTAGTCTCATTTGATACATATACAAGGAAACTTCTACACCCAATGCTCAGGGAACATCATGGAAGTGGAAGGGCAGAAATACTGTAAAAGTCAGAGCACTAGGATGCCTGCTTCTAGATAGTGCATTCTAGATGTGACTTGAAAGATGCTTTGATGAAATCTCAACAGTATTGTTGCTTAAACCACATGTGAATAAAGACAATGCCCATTGGAATGCCAGTGTTGAAAGAGGGAATTTCACAAGATTGCACCTGCCTCTAACTGTAAATTGGAGCCAACTGTTATAGAGGTAACCTCTTATAAAACTGGTAAAACTGCCTTCTTTAATTGACTAATAGACATAGGAACTGTGAAAAGGATTATTCTCTATTCAGAACCAAATATAATACTAAAGTCTCCTTAAGCTATGCACTTAAGCAAAATATATTAATACAGGAAGGAGCTCTGTGATCAGCATCAGTTATTCTAACCAAGAGCCATGTTGGCCAGGGGATCCAAGCCCCCCCAAAAGGTAAATCTTCTTGCCTGTAAACTGGAATCCTGCAAGAAGAGAGTGATAAGGCCCTGCTGTCGAGGACACTGATATAAGCATGGGAAAAAAATGTATTGAAACCGCAACTTGCAAGTGTACAGTTGGTCGCTGGAATACCAGAGAGTGTTACCAAAGGCCCACTAAATCCAATAAAGCAAAATGAGGTCTCTCTTGAGTCAGCAGACTCCTCTGTCAGTACCAGCTAACACTCCACCTGCCTGGAAATACTGTGCAGCAGTGGCACCATATGCCTGTATATCCCAAATTAATGGGCTATTAGCTCTCTCCTTGGAGGATAACCCATGGCTGATGCCACAAGCTACATCCTCTAGTGTTAGGAGATGTTACAAGCCAAAGTAAGACCCTGGGCAATAACAGAAAAAAAACAGAATGGCATGGGATTGAACAGACCACCAAACATCGGGTCATACCAAAGTAACCTACCATAACAATTAGTAATGTTTAAAAATACCTATATAAGCTAATTGTTTGGTGGTCACAGTAGGATTGAAAGGGTCCCTGGCGCAAACGTCAGCCCTATGAAAGGAACAGCCAGAATTGACAGAGTCCAAGTCAACAGCTCCAGAGAAAATAGACTGTTTTTGCTTTTCATCCACCTGTGCCCCTTTTCTAGCCTAGGGAACAATCTGCAGAAGAGGGGGCGTGGTAGAATGTACAGGGCTGTGATTGGGGTGATGGTGAAGACTACAGCAATATAGTCTGGACCCTCATTTGATCAACTTGAGGAACATAAAGCTCTCCAGCTGGATGGTGGGAGCCATGGGCTGTGTGGGTTTGGGCACAACTGCTGTGCAAATTGGTTTTATTAAATGAAGGTGCTTGTACTCATAAATTATTATTATGTTAAAAAAAATGAAAAAAAATAAAGAATAAATAAGAAAAAAGAATGCACCTGCAAATGAAGGTCTGCAGGTAATGCACGGCTGTTGTGAGAGGGAGAATCAGTTTACTCCAGGGACAAGTTCCTTGAGATATTATCTAATCCCAAGTGGTTAGCCCTAAGCACATGTACACAAAACACCACTAAGCAAACTCAGTGGATTATATTACATATTTACATGTGTGTATGTATGTATCTATCTATGTATCCATGTATCGATCTATCTATCATCTATCTATGTAACAATCTAACTATGTTATATCTATGTAACAATAAACATAGAAGAGGTCATGAAATTGAGAGGGAGTCAGGTAGCCTGGGAACAGTGGGAGGGGAGAAGGAGTGGGAACAGTGTGAATATATTACTCATGTATGAACTACTCAAACCATAAAAAATAAAGAAATGTTAAATCTAAAACATACATTGATGGTGACATACAGACTGTGACTGGAAAACATAGTCTTGGCCATTCAACACTTATAAGTACCTATTATTAAACATTTGAAACACACCCACCCTAGTGACTTTCTTTGTAGAGTGCTAGAGAATGTATTTGTGGAGAATGTGTAAGTGGCTTGATCAAATATAGAAAAGCCAGGAAAAATAAATGTTCCCTACTCTTTTTAGTTTTATTATATATATATATATATATATAATATATATATATATGTTTTTTTTTTTTGTGTGTGTGTGTGAGTGCATCTGTTTAGTGCAATGCCTGCAGACAGCAAAAGATGGCATTAAATCCTTTGGAACTGGAGTTTCAGAGAGCTGTTAGCCATTATGTGGGTGCTGGAATTGAGCTCTGGTCCTCTGTAAGAGCAGTCAGGACTCTTAACTGCTGAGCCAGTTCTAACTCTCCAGTTCTAACTTCTACCACAGCTGGTTCTGTTATTGTATATAAAACTCTTTAATAAAAATTACCCTTATGCAACAGAGGGCAATGAACACAAAAGGGCACAGATGGCCAAAGTGTCAAAAATAAGTCTGCAGAGTGTGGGTCCTTGGACAGGATTCCTTTATTAAACTCCACCCATCCAGGGCTTGGGACTCAGGGACCACTGTGGAAGAGGGAGAAGCAAGGTTATAAGAGCCAGGGGAGGTGGTACCTGGCAATATGGACACAGAGTCTTACGGGGTCCTGGGGCTTTGCTCAGAACTCTAATTCTTTAAGGAACAATACTCTGATATTTGAAAATGTAAGGTTTAAGGAAACTTTAGAAACCTTAATTAGCTTCAGTGACATGTATATGTATATAGTTTTGATGTCATTATTTTATTTGGAAGAATATTCAGTAAAACCTGTTAAATTAAAAAAAATTGCATACATTTATACACTGTCTATTGATTATATCCATCCACCACCTCCCCAAATTCCCCATGGTCCCATCTACCCATCTCCCTCCCATATTCATGTCCTCTTTTTATTTTTGTTTTTGTTATTAATAATCTGTTGAGAACTATTAGTCTTGCACATGGGGTGTGCATGGTTACACTGTGCATGGTGACACTAGCAGTCAAATTCTCAGCCCTCTACCCATCATCAGCCAGCTGCCAGTACCTCCTTCTACAGTGTTGGGGCCTTAGGGAGTCCTCCTCCTCCATTCTGGAATTTTGACTGGCTCTGACCTATGTAGGTCTTGCATAAGTAACAACAGCTGCTATGAGTTGATGCATGCATCAGTCCTGTTGCGTTCAGATGTCACCATTTTACAGCTCTCCTCCCCATCCATTGGCTCTTACATTCTTTCCTCCCCATTTCTGCAAAATTCTTTGAGACTTCAGAATGGGAAGCTCATATGTGTCCCATAAACAGCTGGGCACTCATTTTTTTATATTCAGCTCTTGGAAGAGTTATGATTCTGTTGACTATGTAGTGCCCATTGCAAAAAGAAACTCCTCTGCCCAAATTTGAGGAAAGCACAAATCTCTCAGAATAAGCATAAATATTTAGAATGCAGTGTGATAGTATGACCATTTAGAAAATCAACAGTAGACTCCCCATTCAGAGCTTATGATCCACAGATGGGGACTTTTGACTGGTTTTACAGCATCAGCTATAAATTCTCTCCTGTAGAGTAGGTCTCATACTCAATGAGAAAACAGTTGGTTAATAATTGTTCATGCTCCTATTAAACTATTGTGCACATCTTAACAGCAGATCGGTATTTTAACATGTAGGACCCAGTGCTGGGTAAGGTCATTGGTGTCTTTTCTGGCCAAGCAGCCTCAATAGCACCTTCTGGCCTATATGAGGTACCCAGAATGGATATAGTGTTTTGGACAGTTTGAGGTTGATTTCTGTACATCCTAGATCCAAAGTCAGTTCTTTCTTCAGAAATTGTGTAAATAAGCCCTTATTTCCTCTCTTCCTTAAATGTGACTTGTAAGTACAAGCTAAAGAAAATGGATTAGCAGAGAAGATGCAACCATTAGTGACTGAAGCTTGAAGATGAACATCATTCTATGCCTAATAATATAGTCTCATTTAGGATAACTGGTAGAAATTAAATTAGCAAGCTAAATAAGGAGGAAAGATGTTACTAGTAAGATTTGTAAATTTCAACTTATGCAGAAAGAAATACCGAGGAAGGAGAGGCTAAAGAGGAAAAAATTATACAATACTTGATAGATTATTTTGAAATTGACTTGTTTTGTCATTTTTCATTTGGCTACTTCCTTTTTTTGAACTTTTTTTTAATTTAAAAATTTTTATTTTTGTATGTGTATGAATGTACTGTCTGCATGTAGGTTTGTGCACCCATGTCGTACAATGCTGCAGAGATCAGAAGAGGGCATCAGATTCCCCTGGAACTGGAGTTAAAGATGGTTCTCAGTCGCCAAGTGGGTGCTGGGGATCGAGCCCTGGTCCTTTGCAAGGGCGGTTGGTGCTCTTAACCGCTAGGCCATCTCTCTAGCCCCTTGGCTACTACCATTCCTCATGCATAAATAATGTGTTTATGAATATGCTTAAATATATATATATATATATATATATACATATATATATTTAAGTGAGAGTTTTATTTCCTTGGGATAGATCATTAAACATGGATTTAGTAGATAAAGGCATATTCATATTTTAATCTCAAAGTCATAAAATTGATAAAGAGCATAGATAACACACACACCCATATATACATATACACAGATATTACATGTGTATTATATAATTATAGATATTACATGTGTATTATATAATTATATTGTTGCATTAATATATACATGTTGGATTTTATGTTACATGATAAAGGATGAGTGAGTGAATATCTGTATGATACACTCAGGGTATTTCATCTTATGTATATCTGGCATACATTTTAATATGGCCTAGCGGTTAAGAGCGCCGACCGCTCTTACAGAGGACCCGGGTTCGATCCCCAGCACCCATATGACGGCCGAGAGCCGTCTGAAACTCCAATTCCAGGAGAACTCCAGTTCCAGGGGAATCCGAGACCCTCTTCTGACCTCCGTGGCATTGCACGACACGGGTGCACAAACCTGCATGCAGACAGTACATTGATACACATACCGAAATAAATAAAATAAAATAAATTAAAAAAAAAAGAAAAGAATACATGAGATGTATTTCAACATTGTTGATGGATTTTGCCAGTATGGATCAAGAATTTTGAACTGCCAAAATTTTTATTGGGATTTATATGCTTTATTAATATTCTGCTTTGCTTACTTTCTTGTTATTTTTTAACTTAGATTTGGCATATATATCCACAAATAAAATATTATGCTATTTGTATAATTTTTATTATATCTTAATGGCAAAAAATATTTCGTAGGATACAGTTCCTACCCATAGCATAAGTTTCTTTCACTTCTCAATGAAATATGTCTACATCTTGTAATATATCTTGTATCCTAATTATATTTGGGTTGTTGTCATAAAATCCCCTGACAACAAGCAGCTTAGGAGTGAAAGGGCTTATTGTGATTCACAGTTACAAGTTTTAGTCCATCACTGTGGGGAAATTACAGCTGCGGAAGCTAGAGAAGGCCGGACACACAACATCCGGAGCCACAAGCAGAGAGAAAGGTGTGCATTCCTGCCTGCTTGCTTGTGCTCCCCTAGAGCTCACTATTCTTATGCAGTTAGGGGCCCAGTCCCTGAAGTGGTGAAGCCCATATTCAGCGTGGGTCTTTCCACATAAATTAAGAAAATCTCTCACAAGCATGCCTACTGGCCAATCCAGACAATTCCTCACACAGACTGTCTTCTCAGGGGATTGTAGGTTGAGTCAAGTTGACACAGCTAAGTATCATATTATTTTTTCTCTCCTCTCCAGTAGAAGACAAGAGAGAAGAAAGAAAGGCACTAAACTTTTAAAAACTCAATTGGTTTTACATGCAGTGAAAGCCAGTAAACTGAAAACAAAACACAAATCCTCAGGCAGCCGGAGTAGGTAGGTTGTTGTTCCTACTTCATGAACCCAGCTGGATTCCTTCTATGGCTGAGTATGCTTAGCTGACAGGACTCCATGTGCTGATAAAGGCTAAGAAAAATTGTGTATTTTCATGGGTAGCTTCTTGAAGTTTGTGTCCTTTCCCTCAACACTGTTGCAGGCGTCATGCTTAGAAGCCTCAGGAATACCAGCTCAATTAATTGCACATGAAGCCAACCCCACCCAAGACAGAGGGAGAAGAGCCAAGTACTGTAAGGATGCTTTAGGCTGACTAGTTTTTGATTTTTTAAATTTTAGGCTAGAGGCAATTTAGTAGCTTTAGTAGTTCCATTCTGATCAAAGCCATGTATGATGTGATCAAGATCTTTCCACTTTATTATTGTTTTACCTTTATTAATAAAACGTGGCAGATTTCTGCTCCTCTTACAACACATTTTACGGGCAGCAATCTGGAAAAGCAGAATCTGGGTTGGGTCCCAACAGCTGCCATCTGCTGTTGCCTGATATTTCCTAAGAAGTCCCTTGGGGTGGAGTAATGGGTCAGAGTCTGGGAGGTGGTGAATGAGGAACAACAGAGAAATGATGACCAGGTTTGTAGACCAGTCATTGGCATGGGAGTCAACAGCATAAGATGAGAACCTCAGTGTTGGAAAAAGGAGAAGATGATCTCTTATTGGACTTACAGCATGGAAAGAACATTTTTCCTCTCCCCCCTTCATTTTAAAAATGTCAAAGATCTATTTATTACTATTATATTATTATTATTTTATGGGTATATGTGTGTTTCTGTTTGTGCATGCCACATGGTTTGGTGTACAAAGGCCAGGAGACATCATAGGGTGCCCTTGAGCTGGAGATATAGGCAATGGGTGAGCTGAGCAATGTGAGCACTAGAAACTGGACTCAGGTCCTGTGCAAGAGCAATGCATGATCTGTTGTATTTAGGTTGTCCTCCAAGAGTTGCACAATGGACAGATGCCTTCTTCCCAAGCTTGGTTGCACCTGCTGGCCCAGGATCATCACAGCCAAAGTTGTTAATTTGTGCACTCCAGGAGAAAGGAGATGCAGGGGAAGTAAGACACATCTCCAAACCAAGAAGGGGTCCCTAATTGCACAACGGGGAGGGGCTAAGGGTACATGAGCTGAGGAAGCTGTAGGGAGGCTCTTTTTCACCATTTTGTGTGGCTGTGGGGAAGTCACAATCCATGCCTGGATGAAGACTTTCCAGAGCAGCGTTAGGAGCAGAGCACCCACAGTTCTTAAATACTCACTGCTCTGTAAGTAAGTCCAGTAAATGCACTGGCTTCCTAGACTGTAATTTGGCAAAGTTGCACCTCAGATTGTTCTAGGGACCAAGGGGATAGTTAGCTGGGCGTCGTTTGCTCCTCCCAGAAGGAACCTGAGCTACGTGCTCCTATCTACCAGGCCATCTATTCAATCTGCTTCATTGTTTTGATCAAAGTAATAATGACATCAGTGTTTGGCTTGGATGCTGTGGTAACATCATGCAGGCCCTCTCAGCAGAACTATTGACAAAATATGAGTTAATCACAAAAGGAGACTTGAGGGTTTAGAGATAAATCATGTCTGGCTTGTAAATAAACACGTTTTGAAAAGGGCAACATTTGCAAAGTAAAAAATCAATCTATCAATCAATCAATCAATCAATCAATCAATCAGAAAAGAAGTTGACCTAGTGATAGACCTATGCTAAAAGAAGTACAATCCTAGTTTCTGAACACTCAATTCAATTAATTCTGCTGGAAATTCACAATTGACTTAGGACGTCATAAAGTAAGGCAGGAAGACAAACTCAAAGAAAAATGATGGTGGAATTGGAGAGATGGCTGCTCTCACAGAGGACCCAAGTTCAGTTCCTAGCATCCACATGGCAGCTAACAACCATCAGTAACTCCAATCCCAGTGGACCCAATGCCTTCGGTGGGTCATTGCACAATATAGATGCACTTACATACATGACAGGAATACACTCAGATATGTAAATAAAGATAATAAATAAAATATTAGAAAAGAAAACAAAGAAAAGTGGAGATTATATAAAATGTGGAAAATAACTTTTGAAGGCAAGTATGATACAGGTCACTTGGGTATTACCTCTCTGACTGTGTAAGCTCCTTGGTAGTCTGTATATCAGTGTTTATGTGAAAAAGGAATTGAAATATATTTTGGGTTTTTATTATATGAAATCCATCTCAGGCTAGAAAACTATCTCTTCCTTTTTTAAGCTGCTAATCCTCTCTTATCTAGCTTGTCATCTCAACACTCCAAACCCTCTCTAGATATTAAAAAAAATTTTTTTTAATTAATTTATTTTTTATGTGTATGAATGTATTGTCTGCATGTAGGTCTGTGCACCCGTGTCGTGCAATGCCGCGGAGGTCAGAAGAGGGTCTCGGATTCCCCTGGAACTGGAGTTCTCCTGGAATTGGAGTTACAGACGGTTCTTAGCCGCCATGTGGGTGCTGGGGATCGAACCTAGGTCCTCTGCAAGAGCGGTCGGCGCTCTTAACCGCTAGGCCATCCCTCCAGCCCCCCTCTCTAGATATTGATTGCAGCCATATTCTTTGGGCCTTCACCTTCTCTCCTTGCTTTTATTCCCTCTGTCTTTCTCAAGGCAGTTCTGGTCTTTAATTTTGTTCTCTCTTCCACTAGCTCTCTCCTTCGAGGACTAATAGACACTCATGCCAAAGTGACCGTAGTAATAAGTATAAAAGCTCTCTTGAATCCTTGTGTCTCCCTCTATCATATTGCCCCACCCCCTTGACTTTCAAGGAAAACTGTCTCGATTTAGGAACGTTTATTCATTATTCAAAGCACAGGTATAATTTCAAAAAGATAGAATGCTTGCAGGGTGCTTGGTGCCAAATCCTTTCTACCATAGTGTCTTAGTTATTTCTTTGTTGCTGTGATAAAATGTTTAAGAGAGGAAGGGCTTATTTGAACCTATGGTTCCATAAAAATACAACTCATTATGGCAGAGAGGACTTGGAAATGGGCAAGGAAGGCACAGTGGCAGGAGTAGGAACCTGGCTGGTTGGTCCTGTGACATCCACACTCAGAAAGCAGTGGTTGGAACAGGACTATAGATCCTCAAAACCTGCCAACCATTCCCCCAACACACACACACACACACACACACACACACACACACACACACACACACACTCACCAGCATGGCTTCAACGGTAATGTTTCACAAACTTCCCAAGTAGTGCCACCTGCTGGGAACTAAGCATTCAAGCATATGAGCCTATGGCATGTGTTTCGCATTCAGTCAAGCAAGGATAAGGAAAAGTTATCAAATTTATCAGAAAAATTTCTCCCCAACCCCTTTTCAATAGAAAAGTTTAACTCTTGTAGAGTAAGTCTATGCCAGAGTGCAGTAAAACTTAGCAAAGATACAAATCCAATATGATTTTATAACTGTGGATCCTCTACCAGTTCTCCATGCCTGTTACATTAGATGTGTCTGATCCATTTGACTTCATTCGACTTCATCCAGTCCTCAGCTCTCCCCACACGTGCGGGGGCATAATCAATTTCCAACTCTTTGCAATGATCACTCTATGGACTGTGGACTTGAGTTATATCAAGATATAACCACCTAATGATCCATCCAATAAATCCTCTCTGTCTTCTGTTAGGTTTTACTGTGTTGTCTGGAACTTCTCAAACTCTCTTCTAATTTCCATGAAATGTAAGTTTTACCACCTAGTTTGTCTCTTCTTTGTTACCTCTTCTAAGAGCTAAGTTCTGTTTATGACTTCTTTCTATTCTCCCTGTATACTCTCACTGTATATGAGCTTATCCATTCCTAAATCTTTGTTAGCAGTTGTAACTATGTGTGCTTATATTTGTATTTACATGTATACTTATTCATGTAGTTATATTTATGCTTTAGTATGCATAATGTTTAAATAATATTTCTGTTTATATCACAGATTTCTAGTAGCATTTTTTTTTTGAGACAGGGTCTCCCTTTAGTCCCAGCTGGCCTGGAGCACGCTATGTAGACCAGACTGGCCATGAACTCACAAAGATCCACCTGCCTCTGCCTCCCAAGTGCTGGGATTAAACGGGTGCACCAACACTCCAAGCCTAAGATGGTTCTTAGCCACCATGTGGGTGCTCTGAATCTAATCAGGGTCCTCTGCAAGAGCAGTCAGTGCTCTTAACCACTGAGCCATCTCTCCAGCCTCAGTATTTATTTTTAAAATATCTTAAGAACATTGCTTTTTTAAAAGAAGTAACATGATTATATCGAAATGTTTTTATAGGTTGGAGAATTTAGAAAGGAAGTGAATATTATATAGGAACATTATAGGAATAGTGACATATTTCACATATTCTTTATATATATATATTTAATTTTATTTATTTTCATATGTGTATGAATGTACTGTCTGCATGTAGGTTTGTGCACCCGTGTTGTGCAATGCCTCGGAGGTCAGAAGAGGGTGTCGGATTCCCCTGGAATTGGAGGATAAGAGCAGTGGCTGCTCTTGTGAACGACTTGGATTTGATCCCAGCACCCACATTATGGCTAACAACCATCCATAACACCAGTTTCAGGGGAATCCAATGCTCTCTTCGGACCTCTGTGGGCCTTGCATGGCATGGGTACACTTAAAAGTATACAGAAAGTATTTATTATTTATATATTATAAATTTACTTACAGAGTAAAAACAAATTACTAGATGTCAATACATGTATGAAGATGGCTTTTCCAGGCCAATCAAATGATAAGCTTCTCCAGTTAACCTTTGCCCCTTTTCATCTCAGTATTGTTTTCCACTTATACTCTATCTGGGAAGTCGAGAATTTCTTAGGCCTTATTTTATCCTTGGAGTGGCACTTGTTGATCTTCATATGCAGTCTAAAAACAAACAAAAAAATCACATGAAAAAACCATGGAAGTATGTATATGGGGGGATGTATGCTTGTATATTCCTTTACAATAAAATTTTGGCTATTACCATAATTAAGTCTCCCTTTCTCTTTTTCTCACTTCTTGTTACTCAACAAGAAATTAGGCATAGCTGACAAACAATATTACATTTATTTTCTTTACATTCTTTGTTGAAAGACCATGACATATCCTTTTATGAAGTACCCCATAGAAAGTCCCTTAAAGAGTCAGCAGATAGCAAGTATATTTTGGTAACATGAAATCCTTAATTTCTAGACCACAAAGGTCTCGATCACAAAAATTTCCATTGGACATTAGGCAGAGCTAAAAGATATCTACTCAAGTTCTACTATTATGCAATTAGTTTGTGCAGAATCTCCAAAGTAGGGGACAATATTTTAATCATGACTGAAGAGAGTAAAACATACATCCAATTTTCTACATTAAGAAATGAGTAAGGCAGGAGAGATTATGGCTCAGCAGCTAAGAGCACTGGATGCTGTTGCAGAGGACCTGTTTTCCAATCCCAGCACCCATGTAACCAGCTAACAACCTTCTGTAATTCCAGATCCAGGGGATCTGACACCCTCTTCTGACATCCATGGCATTCATGACATGAGCGTACCTACTTGCATGCAGGCCATACACCCAATACACACAAAATAAAATAATATATAAAATATTAAAAGAACAGCCTAAGAAACACAATCAAAGGGAGCTGAGTATTATTAGTAAGTCATGCTAATGTTCAAATCCTGTGTGTTGATTTTGGAACTGGGGAAATGAGCAGCAGAATGCAATCTTAGCTGAAGAAATATCGAGAGCTTATTACTGTTGGATGAGGAAGAACTGGTCTTCTTAAAGTAAGGGATTTCGGATAGGCTGACTAGTGCTCAGTGAATGAACTTGCTCTGAGGAATGGCTAGGGAGATTAATTTGGCAGAATAGGCCTTAAGGCAAATGTATGAATTCCAGTTTGGGGTGGCAGGGCCGAAGGAGGGTGCCCATGGAGGACAGGGTATAAAGGCAATTAAGATGTTATATATGAAACACATGAAAATTAAATAACATATTGATGCAGAAACTTCATATAATAGTATTCAAACTGTGTGGTTTCAAAAAGACTGCTGCGGGGCTGGAGAGATGGCTCAGTGGTTAAGAGCACCGACTGCTCTTGCAGAGTACCCAGGTTCGATTCCCAGCACCCACATGGTGGCTAAGAACCATTTTTAACTCCAGTTCCAAGGAAATTCTATGCCCTCTTCTGACCTCTGCAGCATTGCACCACACTGGTTCATCAACCTACAAGCAGACAGTACACTCATACACATAAAAAGCAATAAATAAGGGGCTGGAGAGATGGCCTAGCGGTTAAGAGCGCCGAACGCTCTTGCAGAGGACCCGGGTTTGATCCCCAGCACCCACATGGCGGCCGAGAACCGTCTCAAACTCCAATTCCAGGAGAACTCCAGTTCCAGGGGAATCCGACACCCTCTTCTGACCTCTGCGGCATTGCACGACACGGGTGCACACACCTGCATGCAGACAGTACATTCATACACATACTGAAATAAATAAAAATTTAAAAAAAGCAATAAATAAATAAGAATAATTAAAAAATATAAAAAAAGACTGCTGCTGGAATGTTGCAAATGATGAAGAGAGCAGCCTTCGTGGGCAGTGACAGACACTTTCTGCGATGACTTCTTACTTTACGTAGCTGTTTGGAAAGCCTTTACTTTGTCCACATTTAGTATCACTTTTGCCAGTTTTTCCTGCCCCTTCAGGCTCTGATAAAAGCGCATGGGAACTTGGTTTGCTCTGTGTTTCCACTGAAACTGGTGTGCCGAAGCAGTGTATACAGTGAGTGAGGTCTGCTAAGTGCAAATGTACAGACCAGCTTTTTGATAGCTGATTGTGGAATGTTGAAGATTTATACTGAGATTGATACAGCACATGATTATAACACATTGTGAAATTTCAATATAGAGACTATAAATCATCATTTCAAGGGAGAAACTAAGAAAGGGTAATATTTTCCTCTCTGTTGTATTAGTACACAGGGACTGTATGCTTTGAAGATTTGCTTATATAACATCATCTTACAAATCTATTATTATTTTTTACTTGAAAGTTATAAAATTATGACTTAAGAGCTTTATTTTTCTCAGTGCCATGAGATATACAATATCACAGGCATGTTTCAAATTCAATGCAGTGATTATTTTCTGAAAATGATACAAAAAGGAAAAATATAGTTATGGGCATGTTTGTCTATAAGTGATTCTTTCTTGGATTTGCTAAGATTTTACTCAAAGGACATAATTTCTAAAGGTAATTTAGACTTCCAAACACTCCCTAATGGTATAACTTAAGTATCTCTATTAATAGTATCCTGTTCATAGTGGATGCAAATTGAAACTATACTAAAAATCCTCTCATACTCTGTATTTTAGGTTTCTGCATAATATTACACTTAATAATTGTCTCCACACCATGGAAAACAAATAATAAAAAGAAAAGGAATAAGGAAAGTGAAAAATGTTTTAATCTCTGAGAGTTTCTAGACATATTTGCCTACCACAAGTCCCAAGTAAAGAATTGAGATTTAAGTCAAATATGGTGGCACACATCTTTAGTTCCTGCACACAGGAGGCACAGGCAGGTGGATCTCTGAAAATGAGGCCAGCTTGATCCTCTGCAACAGCTGCCAGTGCTCTTAGCAGATAAGCCAACTCTTCAGCTCTTATAAATTCCATTTTGTACTTTTACTATAAAGAAGAGTTATCAAGTGGTCAAAGGAAGTCATAATTTTATGTTACACAATCAATTTAACATAAATAACATAATTTGTATAAACAAATTCCAATATTAAAAATTCAGATGCCTTTGAGTGCTTTCTTTCACAAAACTAATTTTAAAGATCATCCATGGAATTAAAATGTTTGTGGATTTTATGATGATTTCTTTAAAGTAAGTCTTAAATATAGAATAAGTTTTATAAACCTACAAAGATTTCAAGGCTTCTAATATAAGTCACTAAGTTCTCGCTTCAGTCTATTTATCTCCATGCGCATATTGCTGACTGACTGGAAGCTTCTAAGATATTCTGCTGTCAAAAGTTTTCTTGTAGAATATTCCCTTCTAGAAAACAAAAATACAACTCTCTATTTTCACTTTATATAAATGAAGTAAAGCTGTATTCAGGTTATTAAATGATCTGGACTTTAAACAAGTTGAATTAAAAAAAAACATAGAATGATAAATATGGATAAAATTAGATACATAGGGACCTAGATAGAAGAAAATTCTATAAAATTTTGACATCCCAAAGGTAATGGATGTCCTCTGAATACTTGTATGAGCTTTCAACACCAATAAAATTCATGACTGCATATATAAAGGTATGGCAGACATCTTAAAAAGGAATTAAAATGAGATTTAGCCTGACTTTTTCATTTTTATAATGTCTTTCTAAAACTGTGTTTTCCCACTTTTTAAGAGTTTATTTGTATAAGTCATGAACATTTGGAATTTCCTATTATCTATGTGCAGTGTAGTTGCTAGGAAGATTAGAGGACACACACTCAAGAAGCAAGCCCTGACATGAAGTTAAATAGCCAGAAGAAAATTAGCAATAGATTTGGGCATCAGTAGAGGTTCTTTATCTGTATTTTGACAGAAGAGGAGGAGGTCTGGGTCACAGGAGTCTGAATGTCTGGAAGTGTTTTCAGCTGTTAATCTCTTTAATCAGTAAGCTCCAGCTACTTGATGTAATGGAACTGAGATCTCTTAGGCATTACTTCTGAAAGTGAACCAATGTATGAGGGTTTAGCCTAAACCTTGCTTAGAAAGTGTGCCCTTGTAAAGAAATTTCTTCCTAATTCCCATGAAAACAAAGTCTTTTAGTTATACTGAATAAACAAACACAAAGCTGAAAAATACTTCATGACTTTAGGGCTATGTGTTTTGAAGTTCAGCTCAATACCATGTGATTTTGAAGTTTAGCCTAATACCACCAGCTTGGGGGTATTTTACATTTTGATTTGAAACATTCTAAATTCCTTCCTCACGTGTCGAACTTGCAGTTTGCCTCTTTTTTTTTTTAAATTTTTTATTTATTTATTTTTATGTGTATGAATGTATTGTCTGCATGCAGGTCTGCGCACCCGTGTCGTGCGATGCCGCGGAGGTCAGAAGAGGGTCTCAGATTCCCCTGGAACTGGAGTTCTTCTGGAACTGGAGTCACAGACGGTTCTCAGCCGCCATGTGGGTGCTGGGGATCGAACCCGGGTCCTCTGCAAGAGCGTTCGGCGCTCTTAACCGCTAGGCCATCCCTCCAGCCCCGCAGTTTGCCTCTTATACAATACTAATGTAGTCATAATGTGTGGTATCACATCTTGAGAATATTGGACTTCTTTAATTGGAAGGGTGTTTTATTGTTGTTGTTGTTGGTGGTGGTGGTAGCTTTTAATTAGCTTTTCTAGGGTTTAAGGTCTGTCTCCAAATTCTAATAGTTAAGGATATACACTATTGACTTATTTTAATGCATCTTTTATTTTAAACAATAAGAACCTGTTTTCCTAAAAAACACCTTTCATTTTTCTCAACTTAAAATTAGTGTCTGAGAATATCTTGGCAATTCTGGGGCAATACCTTTCCTGATATTGGGAAGACATATCAATAATGTTTACATGGAATAGAACAGATTCTGTATATACTTTACACAGATATAAATGCTTTCATGAAGCTCTGCAACTCTTAGTAACTCATATAAGTTGTTTGACTCCTGTTTTTTTACAAAAAATTGGAATATTTGAATATTATTGCTATAAATGAGTTTTTAGTTGTTTACTATTTTATTTATATTCAAATTTTGTCTAAGGGTCCATATTTGTAAATCAAATTTTGTTAATTATTTTCCATTCAAATTATGTGCTCATTATAATCATATGGAGAACTCTTACTATATAAATCCTGTTCTATGTTCCACAGCAGAGAAATTGAATCAGAATATGCAGAGACTGAAACAGAAAATAGTATTTTTTGTGTCCCTGTAGACAGCTTGTATAGAAAATTACTGGCATGAGTTACTAGTAAAACAAATTTCAATTCTAAGATGAAAAGACAAGCCACTTTTGCTTTCCACCCACCTTGAATGTCTAGGTTTCATGCTTAACATTTATTCAGATTTATAAAAAAAGTATCTTTTTATTGCCTAGAAATAGATATAAATAAAAGAGAAATACCTAATTGTAGTTTTCATAAATGACAATGTACAACTTTATGGCAATAGAAAGCTACAAGTATAGCTTATTATAAAAAATGAACAAAATTATATTTTACAAAAGTAACAGCTTATTCAGACTAAATAAATTTATAATTTATTATGTAACTATTTTCTTTTTTTATTTGAACTCCTTTTTCCTTTTTTAAAATTTTTATTTATTTATTTATTTATTTATTTATTTATTTATTCTTTTTTATGTGTATGAGTGTACTGTCTGCATGTAGGTTGGTGCACCCGTGTCGTGCAATGCCTCGGAGGTCAGAAGAGGGTGTCTGATTCCCCTGGAACTGGAGTTAAAGATGGTTCTTAGCTGCCATGTTGGTGCTGGGAATCGAACCTGGGTCCTCTGCAAGAACAGTCGGCGCTCTTAACCACTGAGCCATCTCTCCAGCCACTATTATGTAACTATTTTCATAAAGAATCCATGATACATGGAGATGACAGATATGTATATGGATTACTTGGGAAAAATAAATTTTGGCAGCTCTCTGTAGTTCTCTATGTTGCATTGCAAATATGCTGATTGATGAAATCCCAAAGTTTGGAAAAATGACAAATGACTGACCCTATATCCAGTCTTACTTTCCTCTTGAGTACTTAGACAGGGATTGTCTGTCAACCACCAGAGATTCATTACACTCCCTCCCACACATACACTTGAGATGTGAACTCAGATTATTTATACATTATATACATAGTACATATTATAATTGTATTTTGTACCTTCTTTCTCACATTATGGTTGGAAACTTTATACATTATAATGTGTGATATATGTGAAAGAAGTAGATCATTATATAATATAAATATAATTTTATACCCCAGGACCCCTCCTTGCCCTCCATCTAAGACAGTATAAGATAGCTGGAATCTGCAGTTGTACATAGTTGTTAGCTGCCATGCGGGTGCTGAGATTTGAACCCTGGTCTTTGTACCCAATGAGCCATATCTCCAGCATATTAACTTTTTCTCTTTATTCTTACTTTTCCATATCTTCCCATTCTCGTCACCTTATTTGTAACCTCCATTAAGTATAATTTAACAATTAAAATGTTATTTATTATTTTTGCTTTATGTGTATGAGTGGACTGCCTGCATGTATGTAAGTGCACCCATATTAGACAATGCCTATGGAGAAGAGGGCTCTGATTCCCTGGAGCTGGAGTTACAGATAGTTGTTGGCTACCATGTGGGTGCTGGGAACTGAACCCAGGTCCTCTGCAAGAGCAGCCAGTCTTCTTAACCACTGAGCCATCTCTTCAGCACCCGGTTTTAACAATTTTTATGTAGAGATTCTTTTTAGTATCCTTTAAAATTTTTTTCTGAGTCAGGATTCATAATCCAAATTTCATTCATCTCAGTGGTAGTTACCCCCACTTCCTCATCTGCACACCCTGTAGCCTACCCACAGGACTTCACACATTTTGTCAAATATGGATTCCTAATTTGTTTGCCAAGGGGTCCCTCGGTGTGAGTTCATCCACTAGAGCCTCTTCAGCTTGTCTAGCATCACTCTTTTTTTAAAGTTTTATTTATTTTTGTATGTGTATGACTGTACTGTCTGCATGTAGATCTGTGCACCCGTGTCATGCAATGCTGCGGAGGTCAGAAGAGGGTTTCGGTTTCCCCTGGAACTGGAGTTCTCCTGGAATTGGAGCCACAGACGGTTCTTAGTCGCCATGTGGGTGCTGGGGATCGAACCCGGGTCCTCTGTAAGAGCAGTCGGTGCTCTTAACCGCTAGGCTATCTCTCCAACCCCTCTAGCATCACTCTTAAAGAAGATCTACTCTCCCTCACCCAGCAGTGATCAGCTGCCAACAGTTCCTTGCCAAAGCTGTGGCCACCTGCCGCTCTCCCCAATTCTATGGTGGTTTTCAGCTGATTAAGTTTGCATGGGTCCAGTCACCACTCATCAAAGAGACTTCTTTTGAAATGGACGATGACTATTACAGAGTTCCACAATTGCTCACACACAGAGAATAAGTGTCTGTGAGTTGCATAAGGCTAAGTGACACATCTATAATGGAATCTCTAGAGCTAAGGTGCAAGAAGCATAGGAGAACAAGAAGTCGAGAGAATACTAATGCATCTCCCAAGTCTCATCAGCCAAACTTTCATGCAACAGAAGGTGATGAATCTGGGCTGGAGAGATGGCCTAGCGGTTGAGGGCACCGACTGCTCTTGCAGAGGACCCGGGTTCGATCCCCAGCACCCACATGGCGGCTAAGAACCGTCTGTAACTCCAATTCCAGGAGAACTCCAGTTCTGGGGGAATCCGAGACCCTCTTCTCACCTCCGTGGCATTGCACAACACGGATGCACAGACTTGCATGCAGAGAGTACATTCATACACATACAAAAATAAATAAAATAAAAAAAAAGGTGATGAACCCAAAGGGCCACTAACGCCCGAAAAAATATAGAATAAGAGACCACAGAGTGTGTATCTCTGGAAAGGATTCTTATATTAAGGAAGATTGAAAGAGACAAGGGAAGAAGTATATGACCATTAGGAAACAGAGTTTTACATGCTTCTGGGACATTGCTCATCTGATCTTACAGCACTGGTATATATAAGATTCTTTAGATTCCTTTTTTTCTAATTTAATTTTTATTGATTTTTTTGTGATTTTCATATAATGTAATTTGATATTTAGATGCCCTATTTAGTCATTTTTAACATATTATGTTTATTACTTTTATTTTATGTGTATGATTTTATCACCTGCATGTGTGTAAGTGCACCAGTGTTGCGCAGTGCCTGTGGAGTCAGGACAAGGTATCAGATTCCTCCTGGAACTGGGTTACAGGCAATTGTTAGCCATCTACCCATGTGGGTTTTGGGAATTGAGCTCAGGTGCTCTGGAAGAGCAAATGGTATTCTTAACCACTTAGCCATCTCTCCACCCCAACTCTTGAGCCCTATATGACTCAAGAGTTGGGCTGGAGAGATGGTTAAGTCATATATATATATATATATATGAATATAACGTATATATATATATATATCTCCTCCAAGAGTCCCATCCCTGTAAGACACTGTCTCTTCCCTTCTTGGGAACCATCAACTGCTTTTGAAAAGTATCGTTGAGAGTTGTTTTCTGTCTTAAATTATACATATCCTTACACATTTTATAGATTTATCCTTGTGTGTTTGAAAATCATTTGCCATTCTTGGAAACTTGACTGTTTCTAATTTGGGGCTCCTTTTTGTTCTTTTCCTTAAGGCCATTCAGGGCTTTCAGAATTCATTCTAATATTTATTAGTGGGGCTTAGCATACAAAGTTTCACTACGGCATCTTCATACATGCGTGTTATTGTACTTTATTCTATTGATCGCCAGCCTCACTGTCCTCTCCTCTGTCCCTCCCCACCCTCTAGAAGCTTGCTTTCTCCCTCCAGTTAGTCCTAACTTCTTTCTCATTGCATGGATGTATTGAGTCAATTACTTTTCTGTTGCTGTGATAAAACATCATGACTAACAGCAACTTATTGAAGAAAGAATGTATTTTAGCTTATGGTTTCAAGAGGGAGAGTCAGTAAAGGCAGGGAAAGCATGACAGCAGACGATGAACTGTCAAAGATGTCCCCCAGTGACATACTCTGACAACACTGCATTCCTGAAAGATTGCATGAATTCCACAAACGGCACCACTGTCTGGGGAATAAGTGTTCAATACTTGCTCTTATGGGGGGACATTTCTTATTCAAACCACTATGATAACCTTATTTCTCCCCTCTCTTAATATCTATTTTCTCTCATGATCTATTTCTAGTTTCCTAACCAATGCAGATATATAAATACACACACACACATATGAGATGTGAACAACATTTTTGTTATTGATTCATCAGTTGGGCTTTTAAGCTGTTTCCACTTCCTGGATTTTGTAATTAGTGCAGGAATAAACATGCATGTGAAAGTGTCAGTGTACCAAGAGCTGTACAACTGAGTCATTTGAAAATAATATTTCCAGATCTTTGAGGCAACAGCATGATAATTTCCATACTTACCATACAAATTTGTACTCTCAGTAACAGTGAGGGAGGGCTCCTCCTTCTCCTTATAATATATGTTGTTTGTTTCTTTTGTGGTGGCTGTTCTGACTGCAGTGAGGCAGAATCACATATTAGTTGTAAATAGCATTCCCCTGGGGGATAAGGATGTTGAACTATTTTCAAGTATTTTTTTTTACTTCTATTTATTCTTCTGTGAACAGTCTGTTCTGTCCATTAGCCCATTTATTAACTGAATGGCCTGTATTATTGATGATGAATTTAAGTTATTGATTTGTTTATGAAAAGCCAAACTTACATCCTTGGAATAAAATCAACTTCGTCATGGTATGTGAACTTAGCATGTTCTTGAATTTTATTTGTAAGTATGTTAAGGAAAATTTTTGCATCTATGTTCATCAAGGAAATGGACCTGTAGTTTTCTTTCTCTTTTGGATCTGGGTCTGGTTTAAGTGTCAGGGAGGATGGCTTCATAGAATATATTTGGTCTTCTTCCTTCCCTTTGTATTCTATTGAAAAGTTTAAGGATTATTTGCATTAGCTTTTCTGTAAGCATTTGGTATTTTTCTGCAGTGAAGGCACAGGGTCTTGGGATTTTCAATATTCTTAAAATATATCATTAAAAACATTGATCAAACATTTTAGGTATTCTAGAAAGTTTCCCTGAGCATATAGTCTTTTGTATTGTTAGAGCCATAATCCTATCAAGAAATATTCATGATCAGTAAAACAATCTACAGTTAGGCATCAGGCTAAAACAGGCATAGAGATTTAAGGTAGGTAGAAAAAGAAAAGTGAATTACATGATAACTGGAGGATACATGATAATTTAAAATAATATTGGTTGGCCATATGGAATCGCTTTGAGGTCATCACTAAATGACAGGTCATATAATGCTCTGTGGATGGCTTTAACATTCTTCCTATAAAAAAGAAAGTCATTGAAAGTTTGTTTTTATTCCCGGAATAAATTCACCATAACACTAACTTTAGGAGAAAAGGACTTATTTCATCTCACTCTTCTAAGAGAGAGTCTGTCAGTGAGGGAAGACAGGCTGTGGTTTCAAGGCAGGAACCTGTTGGCAGGAAATGAAACAAAGATCATGGAGGAATTTTGGTTACTGGCTTGCCCCTCTTCGTTGCTCAGGTACCCTTTTTACACAGCCCAGGACTAACTACCTAGGGATGCCATTGCATACAGTGGGCTACACCCCCCAGCATCAGTTGCCAGTTGAGAAAATGCCTCACAGACATGAGCCTAGGCCAGTGTAAGGGAGGGAATTCCTTAACTGAAGTACTCTCCTCTCACAAGTCTTTAGTTTAGGTCAAGCAGACAAAACCCAACCAGCAAAACTTTGCCATCATGTTTAATGACTACTAAACTGTAATATTGTGTGAATTCTGTTTTACTTTTGTGTTGATGGTAAAATTTACTTTGTAGACATGTATATATTGTACTATATTTTGGATACTAGAATTTTTGTTACAGAAAACAATATCCCTAGACTTTTTTCTTAAAATGACAAGTTTTTGCATTTTGAATGGCTTTAGCTGAAAAATCATTTTAAAGTTTCATACCATCAAGTTTAATGATGTTATTCTTTGTGACTAATATGTTAGTGTCCAATAATATTTTCCTCCCATAAAGTCATAAGGATACTCTTCCAAACTGTTATAAATTGTTGCTTTGCCTGTCATCTTCTTTTGCTTGAGTGCTGAGTTTATGTATGAGTTGACTTATATTGCAATATAAGTTTAACTAATTTTCTGTTTCATTTACTGCAAACACTGCCCTTGATTTGTTGAAGGCCACCTCCAAATATCCACATATGTGTGAGCCTTTTATTCTTTCATTTCCCCAAATCTTAAATCAAAGGAGCTCAAGGTGGAAGAAAGTTTAGTTTTCTTTTTTAAAAATATTTTTATTGAATTTTGTGCATTTCATACATCACTTCTCAGTTCAATCCAGACTCATTGTCCCCTCCATGCCCCCACTCCTCCTGAGTTCATGCAGTCTGTCATACATGTCCTGTAGGCCCTTCTGAGTCTTTTCAAAGTTTTTCAAAACATAGGATTATTTTTTTGGGGGGGGAGAACTTTTTGGTTCCCTGACCCATTTCTTTTGTTGTTGTTGTTCCCTCTAATCCATATTGTTTCAACACATGCATTTATATATGTCACACATGTACTAAAATCATGTCATCTGAAAATAAACTGTATGCTATTTCCAAATGATAATTTGGGATTCACATTTTTCCCTTTTAATTTTATATTACTCTAAAATATGCATACATACCCTCCACCCATATGCCAAAATTATAAAGCCTGAAAATAAGTAGTAGGCTAATTCTAGAGCCTGTTAAGGAATTCACATTCTAAAAGGACAGTTGCTTTGAGATCAAGAGAAATATAAAATTAACGTTACTCAGTTTGCCTTACAAGTAGGTACTTGGTGCTAGCATACACAAATGAGGGATACCATTCTTCTTTTGTTTTCCTGGGATTGTGTTATTTCACTTAGCATAATATCTTCTAGTTCCATCCATTTATGTGCAAAGTTTATGATGTCATCTTTCTTTACTGCTGCATAGAACTCCATTGTGTAGATGTACCACATTTTCTCTATCTACTCATTGGTTGAGGGGCATTTGGGTTGATTCCAGCTTTTTATTATTATGAAGGCAGCTGCAATAAACATGGCTATGTATGTATCTCTGCAGTAGTATGAGTCTTGGGGGAATATATCCAGAAGTGGTATGACTGTTTCAGGTGGTAAGCTCATTTTGAGTCTTTTCAGGGTTCTCCACACTGCTCTCCATAGTGGTTGTATGAGTTTACATTCCCACCAGCAGTGGATGAGTGTTACCCTTTCCCCACAACCTCTCCAGCATTTGGTATCATTTGTTTTCTTGATCCTACCCAATCTTATTAGAGTGAGATGGTACCTTAAAGTGGTTTTAATTTGCATTTCCTTAATTATTAACGATGTTGAACACTTTTTAAGATGTTTCTTGGTCATCTTTACTTCCTTGTGAAGTCTCTGTTTAGCTCTTTAATCCATCTTTGAGTGAGTCAATTGTTTTCTTCTTTGTTTTTTGAGTAGTTTATATATTATGGAAGTTAATGCTCTGTAAGATGTATCACTGGTGAAGGTTTCCTCCCACTCTGTGGATTTTCTCTTCACTTCCCTGATTGTTTCTTTCACTGTACAGAAGCTTTTGAGTTTAATGAGGTCCCACTTGTCAATGTTGACCTTATTTCCTGCACAGTAGCTCTCTGATTTAGAAACTTTTTCTATACCTATGTCTTGTAGGTTGTTGCCAACATTTTCTTCCATCACTTTCAGAGATTCGAGTTCCACATTGAGGTTTTTGATCCATTTGGTGTTAATTTTTGTACAGGACTAGAGGTAGGGGTTTAGTTTTATTCTTCTACAAGTGGTGATCCAGTTTTGCCAACAACATTTGGTAAACATGCTGTCTTTCCTCCACTGAGTCTTCTTGGCCCCTTTGTCAAATATGAGGCAGGTGAAATTGTATGTGCTTAAGTTTGGATCTTCAATTTTGTTCCATTGGTCTACAGGTCTGGTTTTCTGCCAGTACCAGGCTGTTTTATGATTATAGCCCTATAATATTTTGAAGTCTGGTATATTGATCCCCCCTATATTGCTCTTTTCACGCAGGGTTGCTTTGCCTATTTGGGGTCTTTTGTTTTTCCATATGAATTCAAGGATTTTTTTTTCCCAAGTCTGTGAAGAAACTCTCGGAGATTTTAATTGGAGTTGCACTGAATCTGTATATTAATTTGGGTATAATGGACATTTTTACTATATTAATTTTTCCAATTCATGAGCATGGGAGGTCTTTCCATCTTCTGATGTTTTCTTTAATCTCCTTAATTGGGGGTTTAAAATTTTTGTTGTAGAGATCTTTGGTATCTTTGTTTAGGTTTGTTCCTAGATATTTTATTGTTTTTGAGGCTATTGTGAGTGGGAAGGTCTCCTTATATTCCTTCTTTTTTCGGAGGAGTCTTTGTTTTGTTTTGTTTTTTTGAGACAGGGTCTCCCTTTTGTCCCAGCTGGCCAGGAGCTCACTATGTAGTCCAGGCTAGCCTTGAACTTACAGAGGTCCACCTTCCTCTGCCTCCCAAGTGCTGGGATTAAATGTGTGTGTGCCACCACGCCTGGCCCATTCCTCAGTTGTTGTTGGTGTAAAGAAATGCTACTGATTTTTTAGGTTTATTTTGTATCTTGCTACATTACTGAAAGTCTTAATCATTTCTAGGAGTTTTCTGGTACAGTTTTTGGTATATCTTAGGTAAACTATTATATGATCTGAGAAAAGGGATAGTTTGATTTCCTCTTTTCTAATTTGTACTCCTTTAATTTCCTTTTTTTCTTTTGTCTTTTGGAGACAGGGTCTCCCTGTAGCCCCAGCTGTCCTGGAACTCGCTCTGTAGACCAGGCTGTCCTCGAACTCACAAAGATCCACCTGCTTCTGCCTCACAAGTGCTAGGATTAAAGGCGTGAGCCACAATGCCTGGCTTAATTTCCCTTCTTACCTTGTTGCCCTAGCAAGCATTTCAAACACCATATTAAAGAGATATGGTGATGGGGGCAGCCTTGCCAGGTTCCTGCCTGTAAGGGGAATGCTTCTAATTTTTCTCCATTTAGGATGATGTTGGCTGTGGGTTTGTTGTATATGGCTTTGATTACGTTGAGGAATGATACCTCCAGTCCAATGCCCTCTAAGACTTTAAGCATGAAAGGATGCCGGATTTTGTCCAAGGCTTTTTCTCCATCAATTGAGATGATTGTGTGGTTTTGTCTTTCAGGCAATTTACATATTTTATGGTATTTATTGATTTACATATGTTGAACCATCCATGCATCTCTGGTATGAATCCAACTTGGTCATGATGAATGTTCTTTTTGATGTGTGTCTGTATTCAGTTTGCAAGAATTTTGTTGAGTATCTTTTGTGTCTATGTTCATTAATGAGATGGATCTATAGTTTTCTTTTTTAGTTGTATATTTGCTTGGTTTGGGTATTAGGGTTATGCTGACTTCATAGAAGGAATTTGGGAGAATTCCCTTTGTATTCTTTTGAACTGTTTGAATAGTAATGGTTGTAAGTCCTCTTTAAATGTTTTCTAGAATTCTGCCATGAAATCATCTGGGCCTGGGCTTTTTTTAGTTAGGATGTTTTTATTATATTTTCAATATCCTCAAATATTATGAGTCTTTTTAAGCTGTCATTCTTCTTGGTTAAGCTTGGTTGATTTTCAGGATTTCAGATATTCATCCATTTCTCTTAGGTTTTTAAATTTAGTGAAGTATAGGTTTTGAAGTATTCCCATATGATATTCTGGATCTTTTTGTTGTCTGTGTGATGTTTCCCTTTTCATCATGAATTCTATTGATTCTATCAAATTGTTCTTTCTTTCTTTTGGTTAACTGGGATAGAGGACTATCTTGTTTATCTTTTCAAAGAACCAACTTTTGGATTCATTGATTCTTTGTATTGTTTCCTTTGTTTCTATTTTATTGATTTCTGCTCTGATTTTTATAATTTCTTCCTGTGTGTTGCATTTGGTATTAATTTGTTGTTGGCTCAAGTGTTTTTAGCTGCAGTGTTAGATCATTTGTTTGTGCTCTTTCTGGTTTTTTTTTTAATGTAGGCACCTAGGACTATAAACTTCCCTCTTAGGACTGCTTTTAAAGTATCCCATAGGTTTGTTGTGTTGTATTGTCATTTTCCTTTAGTTCTGTGAATACTTTTATTTCATTCTTTATTTTTCATTGACTCATTCATTAGTCAGGAATGTGTCATTTGGTCTCCATGTGTTCTTGTAGATATTAGGGCTTATCTTGGTGTTGATATTGAACTTTGTTGCACTGTGGTCTAATATAATGCATGAAATTATTTCAATCCTTTTGTATTTGTTGAGGTCGTTTTTTCTGTGTCCAAGTATTTGGAGAATGTTCTGGGGGTGCTGAGTAGAAAGTATATTCTCTGGTGTTTGGGTGGAATCTTCTGTAGATGTTTGTGAGGTCCATTTGTTGTATTGTATTGTTCAGTTCCCGGTGTCTCTCTGTTTATTTTTTTGTCCAGTTTATCTATCCAAAGGGCTCAGTGGGGTATTGAAGTCCCCCACGATTAGTGTGCTGGGATTAGTCTGTGTCTCGATGTCCTGCAGAATTGTGTTTATAAAGTTCAGTGCACCTCATTTGGTACATAAACATTTAGGATTGTGACATCTTCCTGGTTAATTGTTCATTTGATAAGGTGTAATGGCCCTCTTTGTCTTTTCTGATTAAGTTTACTCTGAGGTCTATTTTGTCTGATATTAGAATAACAACTGCTGCTTGCTTCTTTGGTACCATTTGCTTGGAACCTTTTTTTTCCATCCTTTCACTTTAAGTTGGTGTCTGTCCTTGAGGATGAGATGGGTTTCTTTTAGAAAGCATATAGATGGATTCTGTTTCCTAATCCATTCTCCCAGTCTATGCCTTTTGATTTGGGAGTTTAGACCATTAATTCTTAAGGTTATTATTGACAGATGTGGGTTTCTTCCTTTTACTTTATTTTTTATTTGAATTCTTGTCTAGGTTTGTAATTTCATAGTTATACTTTTATTAATTTCTCTCTCTAGGTGCTTGGGGATAGGTGCTTCTTTCCTCTGTTCTTTGAATTGCTTTGAGTATTTTCTGAAGGGTTGGGGTTTTTTTGGACATATATTCCTTCATCTTGTTTATTTCATGAAACTATAGTTGACATTTTTGCTGGGCATAGTAATCTGGGTTGTGTTCTGTAGTCAACTAGTACTGGGAATACATTGGCCCACGTTCTTCTTGCTTTCATAGTTTGCATCGAAAAGTCAGCTGTAATTCTGATTGGTTTTCCTTTATATGTAACTCTATCTCTTGTGGCTTTCAGTGTCTTTTTTGTTTGTTTGTTTGTTTTGGGCATCTAGCACTTTAACTATGATATGGTGTAGGGAATTTCTTTTCTGATCTTGTCTATTTGGAGTTCTATGTGCTTCTTGTATTTGTATGGGTTTGTCTTTTTTCAGTTTGGAGAAACTTTTTTCTATTATTCTGTTGAAGATTTGATCAATACCATTGTCTTGGGATTCTTCTCCTTCCTCTATCCTTATGTTGTGAAGATTTGGTTTTTTTTTTTCATACTCTTTTTTTGAGGTTTCTAGTTTTTCCTTGCTAACTTCCAGGTTTGATAGTCTATTTTTTTTTTTAGCTTCATCTAGTCTGCTTCTGAGGCTTTCTCCTATCCTTTCCTGTTGATTGGATTAGTGTTCAGCATCCTTTTCCATGTCATTCTGTGATTTCTTTAGTATTTCCTCTTCCTTTTGGAGCTTGTCATTCTCTTCTTGTAGCTCCTTGCTTAGCTGATTGGGTTCCTTTTTAATTTCAGCCTGGGAACTTTTCAATGCTTTTATTTCCTTCTGGAGTTTGTCATTCTTTCCCTCTAATGCCTTTCATAGTTTGCTGTTCTCTTCCTCTAGTTCCTTCCAGACTTTGTCATTCTCTCCCTCTAGTCCTTTCCTTAGTTTTTCATCTCTTCATTTAATCTTCTGATTTTTTTTTATGTTCTTTGATTTCTTTGATTATGTCTATGATTGTTCTTCTAAAATCTGTGTCCTGGGTTCCTTTCAGGGAGATCTCATTGCAGGGATCCTTTATAGGACTAGTAGCATTTGGTGGAGATTTAGTTTGTGCTTTTCCTTGTTTTGTTTTTACTTTGTGTTTTCGGCATGTGGGTTTGTTTTATTGTTTATATTCTTGTGTGAAATCTCAAATGTTTCTTCAGTGTGTTGAAGGCTTACTTTGCTTGTTTCCTACTGGTGTGTTTGTTGTCTTCTCCATGGTTTATGGAGGGCTGGTTAGGTTTCCAGTTTTCACTTTTCGTTATATATTGGGAAGTTCAGCTAGCTCTTCACTTTCTGGTCTGTATTTTCTCCAGAAATCTGGAGGTAACAGTCAGGTGGGTTCCCTGCTGAGCTTGTGCCTGCTTTGTACTTGTGTGTCATTAAAGCTGTTCTCAATGGGATACACTCTCTGTAGCTTATGTGGGTTGGGGTGCCGAGTTGCTAATGCCCTATTGACCTGCTGGGTGTCCAGCTGGCTGGCTGACTCCGTCCTGTTGCTGTGCATGCTGGGCCAGGTGTGGCTGCCTGGCAGGCATCAGGCCATGCCCAGGGCCATGATGAGCCTGCCTGGTGTTCTACTTACCTATTCTCCAGGTGCCACACTGCCTCCTCTCTCAAAAGTTTAGTGTTCTAAATTCACATACAAAGTTCAGCTGATTAGTGACTGTAGACCTGTCAATGTTTCCTGACACAGAGCTTTAAAAGAATTACCAAATTCATAAATTTCTTGTTATACAAAGACATCTGAAAAATATAAAATATAACCATTTCTGGTGGCAGAGACCTGAAATCCCAGCTACTTGGGAGAGTAAGGCAAGGGCATAGTGAGTTCTTTTCCTGCCATGACATCATGGTTCAAGACCAGCCTGTGCAAATCAGTGAAACTCTGATTCAAAATAAAAAGAAAAGTTGAGATACAGCTTAATGGTAGAGTACGTGCCCACCATGCATGAGTCTAGGTGTTCAATTGCCAGGATCATGAATATACATATACATGCATATGTGCATATATATTTCACTAAAATATATGTGCTAAGTGCACCGACATAAGCACACACATCAGATACTTTTCAAAATATTATAAATGCATCAGTGAATAAATATTTTAAACCTCTATTTTATGGTGTATAAATTCTGTTTCCCTGCTGTCTTTAAATAACCACAGGAGTAGATTATACTTCACACATGTAAAACAGCTGATAACCAGTAATTAAAAAAAATAAAAATGGACAATATAGGTGCATAAAATGTGAAAAGCAGTTCGAGAACAATTATAATTAGGAAAATGAATGTTAAAAATCAAAATTAACAAACTGGGCAAATAAATTTTGGAAAAGTCCATATAGTAATATTTAACTTTATGCTGTCTGTTCTCAATTATGCTACTTTAATAGAAAATAATAAATAGAAATAAATGAAAATATCACTAATTTATTAAAACTTTATGTGTAGAAATAAGATGTAGGGGCCGGAGAGATGGTTTAGCAGTTAAGAGAACTGGCTGCTCTTGCAGAGGACCCGGGTTCAATTCTCAGCATCCACATAGTGCTTGAGAACCGTCTTTAACTCCAGTTCCAGGGGAATCTGACACCTTCTCTGACCTCCCCGGCATTGCATGACACAGGCGCACAAACCTACATGCAGACAGTACATTCATACACATACAAAAATAAATAAAAACTTAAAAAAACGAAATAAGATATAAGTACTAACTTGCTCACATTTGATCTATGCAAATATCCAACAAAAGGGAAATGGAGAACTAGGGTATCTAACAGCCCCACATTCTGCCAGCGACCCTGTCCATACCCTAAAACCTTTTACATAGGTCAGAATCATACTAGCCTCAGTTATAGAAGAGGTGATTGGACTTCAATTTCCTCCTGACTATATTTTTCCATAACCACAAAACATCACTCCCTTCTTCAACTCACACATTGCTTGAAATAATTTCACTAGTGCTCTGAAGACAGTGTACAGATAATGCAAAGCCAGACTTATTTCTAAACACTCTTGCTGTATTTACATGTTCAGTATGTACCCAGCATTCCTCCACATGTAACTGAGGGCACCGGGTGTAATTGATTTTTGCATAGTTCTTAAGTGAGCAAAGGATGCCAAGACCTCAGAAGGCTCATTCAAATGCTGTTACTAAACTTATTGAACAAGGGAAGAAATATATTTTGCCTAGAAACTGGGGGCATTTTGTCTTATTTCCCAAAGGGAATGACCAGGACAAGGAGAATTTCCCACAGTCTGATGTCCTTTTATTTTTAATTCTTCCTGACTTGGCTGGTCCTCATTTCCCAAAAGCGCATTCTTGTTTCCCATCCTGTTGCCTTAGTGGCATTTGAGAAGGCGAGGAACACTTGAAATCTCATTTTTACAGCAGCCTGGGAAAGGGGCACCAGGAGGCTCAGGTGTCTCCTTTCAGTGCCCTCCTTTCTGAATTTAAGTGCAAGGATTTGCCATCTTTGGAAGTCTGTCTCCATGGCACTTGCCAAAAGGAATGAGTCAAAATTTGGCAGCCTCTAGTTTTAAAGTCTCCTAAAGCCAAATCCCTATAAGGGAGATGGTGAGAGGAAGGAATTTGCTCATTTATCCCTTGTGTAGTACTAAAACCCTGAGAAAAGTTGTAGGGTTTTTGTTTGTATTTGTTTTTGTTTCTTTGATACTATGAGAAAAAAAATATGTTCTCAGCTTTCCTGATTGGTTTTTATGCTGTCTTTCCTGGTTTGGAGGTTTTATTCTTATAGTATTGCCTTTGACCATTTTCATAAAACACAGAGATTAAGTATTCTATTAATACCAACATTTTGCAGTTAAGAGTCATTCAGGATGTGCGAAGCTGCTCAGATTTTAAATACCAATCAGTTTCCCTTACATGAAATACAGGCAGCTAACTTCGTTCATCCAGTTATAATGGAAGCAGTTTTCTTAAGTCTTTATTGGTAGAAACCTTGGCCTGCATTTAGGCTGCCTAGTTTGATTAACCAAAACACACCACGTCATCTAAAATAACCTGTTATTTGAAGTCAATGGATTTCGGGTTTGTGACATCTGTATACATTAGCTATATTATATGAGTGTTTAGTTGTGTGTCTGGGAAATTTAGTGTAAAAAAGTTGATTGTTCTAAAAGCCAGTCAGTTAGAATCCATGATTATGCTTTCCACTTTCTCCTTCTGTTTTTGCCAAAGTCATAGTTTGTATTTGAATATTTCTAATCTTTCTCCTTTCTGAACACATCAGGGGTTTCCTTTTTTAGCCTTATATTAAATGCATCGTGTCTTGCCAATTAAATATGATAAGCAACATGGTGAGAGAATCATTTAGCATCATTTTGAGCACAAATCTAGGTCACAATGAAGATGGTAAGAAAAGCTTAAAGCTCATTATGGATCTGCAAGTCTGATGGATTTATAGAACATCCCAAAGAGAAACATTGCTCAGAAAAGGGACGCATCCCAGGGAATTGTGGTGGTCAGTCTTCATTTTTATTTTGTTGGGATTTAGAATCATCTAAGGAGACACATTTCTGAGCATGTCAGGATGTGCATTTCAGAGAAGATTGCAGACCAATTTGAAAGTGGAGATCTAAAAGAGTGGCCCAGATTTAATGAGCTAGGAGGAAACAGCAGTATGCATGGTTTTCTGGTAGTTCTTGTTTCTGAACCTGTGTTTCTATTGCTGATACTGACATAGACTCATCATATTTTTTGGACTCAATACCAAAGACTCACCAAGGATCTTGCAAGCTTTTAGATTGGGACTGTTGAGTAATCCAGGTTGATGGAATGAGGAGCTACCAGCTGTGTGTGTGTGTGTGTGTGTGTGTGTGTGTGTCTGTGTGTCTGTGTGTCTGTGTGTGTGTGTGTAGGGAGAGTGCAGTTGTGGGGATAGAATCTAAATTCAAAATATACTGTGTGAATTCAGCAAAAATATCTGTCCGCATGCAAACTCTGCACTAAATCAAGTAAATATTTAATTATAAATTAAATGACCTGGGAGAGTGGTATGGTGCAATGAACCCTAGCATAAATGACAGAATGCATGTACTCTAGGGGGACGGGTGCTGTGGGGGTTAGTGCAATGGAGAAGTAGGTATAAAGGCAATTAAGAGTGATTGAAAAATTATGTATGACACACATAAAAAATCCAATAAAAGTTTATAATAAAATCATAAATTCTTATCACTTATTTCTTTTTATACTAACAAAATTTCTCCATAAAATACTTTTTTCAACATACCTTTTTTTAGTACTACTTTGCCCCAAACTCACTGTGGAACTTGACAGCTAACACATGCTCTCTTGGCCCTAGTTTCATTATGTGGAAATGGGGAAGTTGGATGTAATGATCTCTAATGTCATAAAAAATCAGGTTTCTCATTTCTTCAGTGCCCCCTGAGACATGTTACATGCAATTTGGGAAGCAATTTGAAAGTCAATTTAATTTGTTGCCATCTTATCATTATTGAGAAAGTCGGAGTCAAAACTGTGGTGATCTTATGTGACAATAGTAGCAAAAAATCAAAACATTTCATATAATATACAATGATTTATTTTCTTTCTTCTTGCCCCTTCCTCTATTTTATCTGTAGTTTTCTGATCTTTATTTCTCTCTTTATTTTTTCTTCCCTTTCCCCTTTTGTCATCATTATCAGTTATAAAATTCTAATCACAAAGCTTTCATTGCCTAGAAAAATAATTAGAGTGAATACATGTCTTTCAGAAATGCCCAAGCTGAAAGGCAAAGTAGGACATGTTTGTGGTCTTACATACCTGCAGGCAGCCCTCTCCTGCTTTTACTGAAAATAAAGGAATATCTATATGACTTATTTACCAAGAAATGACTCCCACCAATTCCACTTTAAGCACTATTTACACATTGTAGAGCTTCTACCAAAAGATTCTGGTATGCTCTTAAACCACTCTTTTTATGTGCTCATTGGGGAATCCTATTAGGAAAGGAGTGGCTCCTCTATGTCATAATCCCCAGGGTGCTACCTGATGCAATAAGAAGTGCAGAGCAGTTTGAAAAAGCAAATAGGCATTTTTAAAACTAAATCAAACTCACTGAATGCTCAGGCCTTGGTGATTGCAGAGTAATCTTCCTTAAATGTTCTAGTTTGCTTTCAATTGCTGTGATAAAACGCTTGGACCAATATCAACTTGAGGAGGAAAGGGTTTATTTAGCATACATTTTTTGGGCCATAGTTCATTACTGAGGGACCCCAAGGTAAAAACTCAAGACAGGAACCTGGAGGCAGGAGATGAGGCACAGGCCATGGAGGAATGCTGCTTACTGGCTTAGCCCTTGGTCAACTTGCTTTCTTCAACAATACAGGACCATTTGCCCAGTAGTGGCACTGCCCACCGTGGGCTGGGCACTCCCATATCACTCAACAGTCAAGAAAATTTACACAGGTATGGCCACAGTCCAGTTTTATGGGGGAAATTCCCCACTTGAAGCTCCCTCTGCCCAGGCATGACAAACTGACACTAAAGCTCCCCAGGAAACAGCACTTAATGTTTGTTGAAAAGAAAATGAATATTATCTGGAATATACAATTTCAGATAATGGAGCCTGTAGGGATACAAATGTATTTTTTTATTCTTTCCCACTTTTGCTTCTGTTTTCAGCTCACCTTCAATTGCCCTTCATATAAGTACCTGTTGACTGTTGATAAAATATTGTATCTTCCAATGCTTTCTGGATCTGTATTACTGATTTCACTTTATCTTGAATCCTATTATTTGCCTTAGAATGAGATTTTTCTTACAGTACAGCCAGCATATAAACTTTGGGATAGCACTAGATATGTTCCCGTTTTTATTATTATTACTAATCTTTTTGGCACATGTTTCACTTTTGCCTAATGAACACTCAAACCTTTTAATAAATACCTTTTGAATGAGAGAGTAGATGTCCTACTTTCAGCATAAAATCCTTCAGAAACTTCTGGACTTCTTCAGGCCTATGTAAACCCAGAAAAATATATTCGAACAATTTGGAGAAATAAATAGAAATGATCTATTTTCACTTGAAATCCTTGACAAAAGATTTTTTAGTTAAACTTTATTTCTGTTGCTTGTAACAAAAATTCCTTGATGGTTCAGCCTCTTTTCTGATTTCAAAATAAAGATTGATCAGTTTTTTCTAAATTTCCCAGCCATGCTTGTGGCAACCAACTAACATCTTCCTCTTCTTGCTACTTGCTAGGTGTTTAGTTTATAATTTAGTAATACATGGATCTTTATATCACTCTAAAGATTTGTCAATGTTGCCTTCTCTAGGAGTTCTTTTCATGGTATCAGATACATTGTAAACACTCAGGGACTTGATGGATGAATACATGGATGCTGAGAAACCATCTCAAATTCTTTTATTGTGGAGAGCAGGTGTGGCGACAGTCCTAAGAAGGCACCCGAGACTTTAGCAAAGTTTTATGACTAACACCTGAGTCTTATGATTAACACCTGATTCCCTCCTACCTCTAAGTAAAGTCACGCTCACCGTTTGAGCTGTGCAGGTGCACCCTGTATACAAGATCAGGCCAGATGATACCAATAGACTAAGGCCACACAACCTGGGCTGGGAAGGTGGATAAATAGAGGGACTTTCTAGATAGAGGGACTCTCTCTCTCCTTTCTAGTCTGAGAGAGAGGCTTGCTTGCCCGAGGAAGGAGAAGGCTTGGAGAAGGGAGGAGGCTTGGAGAAGGAGAAAAGATGTGCCTGAATAAACTGTTCTGACAAGACCTGCCTGCCTGAATAAACCGCTTTGAGCAGAACGAGCAAGAGGTGCTTTGTTGCTGCGGCTTCATACAAGTGTTTCCTACAAGTGTGCAAGTGTTTCATACATTTTATAATTCCTAATTAATAAATACAGCAACTGTTCATACATGAAAAAAATTTAGCAAGTTATAGACACATATTTTTACCTAGACAAGCTTAAGCTACCTTGCTGAGGAAGAGTACTTGTAAAATTACCAGGTATCTTATGGACTTTTAGAGATTAAAACAACATATATGATCAAGCATTGTCTCATATTTATTTATACTTGTTTTTGGATGCTACTCTAATTTTATGAAATATTTCTGAAAGTGTAAGGATAGGTGTAAGCAATGTATAGCTATGATTGTGATGGAAAATAATTACAGCTTTAGACAAAATATATTTCTATCACAAGTAAATTTTTTTTTTGTCATTTTGAGACAGGTTCTCCCTGCAGCCCCAGGTGTTCTGGAACTCTCTATGTAGACCAGGCTGGCCTTAAACTCACAAAGATCTGCCTGTCTCTGCCTCTTGAGTTCTGGGATTAAAGGCATGTGCCCCACCATGCCTGATGTGATGGATGGCTTTAGTGTCAACTTGACACACCTGGGTTGAGGGAGCCTCAATTGGGGAATTGGCTCCATTGGACTGGCCTGTGGGCACATCTGTGGAGTTGTCTTGATTGTTGAGCAATGTGGGAGGGTCCAGCCCACTTTGGGTGGTGCCACCCTGGGCAGGTTGTTCTGTACCATATAAGAGGGTAGGCTGAGCATGGGCCTGGGGAGGAAGCCAGTGGGCAGCATTCCTCCATAGCCTGTGCTTTAGCTCCTGCCTCCAGGTTCCTGCCCTGAGTTCCTGCCTTGTGCTCCCTGAGTGATGAACTGTGACCCAGGAGATGTAAGCTGAATAAACCCTTTCCTCCCTAAGTTGGTGTTGGTCAGAGTGTTTTGTCACAGCAATTGAAGAGAAACTAGAACAGAAATTGATATCAGAGAGTGGGCTATTGCTGTGACAGACCTGACCTTGGTGTTTTGGGGAAGGATTGTGGAAGCATTTAGAACTTTAGGCTAGAAAAATCATTGAATGCCTAAAGATCATTGCTGTGGAACCTGGAACAGTTTTGCTGAAAGTGGTGTAGGCCTGGCTTGTGAAGTTTCAAAGGGAAGCAGAGATCAACAGGACTATTTAATCTATGGACTCTGGTCAGCTTGGGCTGAAGAATAAGCTGTAAGTAACAAGAGGCCAGAACCTGAAGTGAATCTGTTGCTTTACTGGGACAAGCGATGCCGGTTAGCTGGGGCTGAAAAATCAGCTGTAAGTAACAAGAGACCAGCATCACTGTGGTGAAATCTTCTGGGAAGAATTTCCTCAGGGTCAGCACACAGAAGCTGTGATCCAGAAGGTTCCTGAGCCTCCATGTCAAGCCAGAAGCAGGACTTGGTAATGTGTAAGAGTATCCTATATGGTTCTGGTGTTGAAAGCATGAAGGGGTTACAGAGAGCAGCTGAGGCCTGGCACTATGAGAGGCCAGGAAAGGCCACTGTTCGGAGTGCAGCCTTGGTTGCAGTGAAGACCACAGGATTCCAGGGGTCAGGAAGAGAAGCTGAGGTTTTACATCAGGAGAGGTCAGAAGAAACCTCAGTTTCAGTGGCAACCCCAGATTTTTGGAGGTGCCAGGACCGTGGGATGACCACCAAGAGCAGCAGCAGGTGTGGAATGGAGTCAGCCTGGGCCTGTGAGATGAGCTGTGTGTGCCACAGATCACAGAGTCAGAGAAGGGGAGCTGCTGAAACCCTTTGGAGCCCAGAAGATCGTGAGTGAATCCCAGGTGTCCAGCCTTGAGCTACTTGCTGGACTTAGGTTTTGTTTGAGTGTGCCTGATTCTTCCCTTTGAAATAAGACAGTACTTGTTTTGGATTTTACAGCAGCCCACAGTTAAGAGACTTTTAACAGACTGTGACCTTTTAAGTGTTTGGAAGTTTTAGGGACTGTGGGGCTTTTAAGGTTGTACTGTCTTAAGTTGTGATTAATGTTAACATCATACTTTGGGGATAAGAACTGGAAAGGTGGTGGTTTAATAGTGATGTGTTTTGTGTGTCAAGTTGACAAGGGGTCAATTGTGCTGGATAGCTTTAGTGTCAACTTGACATACCTGGGTTGAGGGAGCCTCAGTTGGGGAATTGGCTCCATTGGACTGGCCTGTGGGCACATATGTGGAGTAGTCTTGATTGTTGAGCAATGTGGGAGGGCCCAGCCCATTATGGATGGTGCCACCCTGGGCAGGTTTTTCTGTACCATATAAGAAGGCAGGGTGGGCATGGGCCAGGGGAGCAAGCCAGTAAACAGCATTCCTCCATGACCTGTGCCTCAGCTCCTGCCTCCAGGATCCTATCCTGAGTTCCTGCTTTGGGTTCCCTGAGTGATGAACTACGACCCAGGAGATGTGAGCTGAATAAACCCTTTCCTCCCCAAGTTGGTGTCAGTCAGAGTGTTTTGTCACAGCAATTGAAGACAAACTACAACACCTAGCCACAAGTAAAATTTTATATCCCTTATACTTTGATTCATTAAAAATAAGTAGAACATTCTTAAAATGATATTAGATAAAGCCCCTAACATTCTGAATTTGATGAGCAGTTGCCATTCAGTAGAATTTTTCACACATGGTTGTTGAATTGAGGTGGGCATTTGGCTTAATTACAGAGATGACATACCTTCTGGAATTCTTGCAACCGAAATGAAGAAGTATCCCATGACATCTAGAATTTGGGGGGATTAGAACTTGGTCATCATGCAATAGCTGTAAGACATTGAGACTAACTGAAAGTCATCTTGGAATGTGAAATCACGGTTACCAGGCCAGGGATTGGGAAGCAGGGCTTGTGCACTGGGCTGACAGTCTACTCCACTCTACTAATTAACATATTTACATGATCATTTTATCTTCTATAAGTAGACATTTATGTTTTATTTATTTTTGGTCTCTTTTGAGACCTGTAGCCCCAGCTGACCTGGAGCTCCCTATGCAGAGCAGGCTGGCTTTGAACTCACAGAGATCTGGCTGCCTCTGCCTCTTGAGTGCTGGGATTAAATTTGTGTGCAACCATGTCTGGCATAGTAGCTATTCATTATACATATAGACACATATATATTCTTTTAAATCTTCTTTACAAATGAAAGCTCTGTACTCAGAGGCCTGTGACAATCAAAAACACTTCACTTTCTTGCTAAGGAAGAGAAGCAGTTTATAACCCAGCTGTAAAGCCCAATAACAGCCAAAACTGGCACAGCAAACTGTTTCTATTGGTACAGTAGCAGCACTTTTATGTAGTGAGTAATCAACATATATCTAAGTGGAGTTAAAAATCCTTTCAATGGGAGGGAACACCTGGTTGGCACTGTAAATATAGCCAAATACACAGGGCTGGGGAGGTCATAGATCCTAGATAAAACCCTATCTCTGCCATATCTCTAGGTAAATCAAATTTGTTACTGTATCCTAAATATAGATTCTTATATTTACAGGCAAGTATACCTTATTGCACCAATCATAGAAGCTTGTTTTTGCAACAACAGAGTTCCACAACTGATCACATACAGAGAATATATGTCTCAAAGATGCCCAGCCCTAAGTGACACATGTACTGTGGAATCTGTACAGCTAAGGTTCATAGAACATGGTAGAAAGGGGAATAGAGAGAGTACTAATACATACCTCAACTCTCACCAATAGCTACAAGTACTTTAAAGAACAAAATCATGCTAAATAAGCCTAATCTTATCCAAGATAGTGGTGCATTGAATGGAGGGAATTACTTTAATACCTTATATTGTTTTCTAATTACAAATGCTAAATCAACTTCTCACAGCATGTTTTAGATTTTCTGAAGATCAAGAGAGTTTCGCATCACAGGAACACAACATGCAAATAAATACTGCTTGCAAATTACACTTTAAAGTACATTTATACAGTCTTTTGGGGTGGGACTTTTTAGATATAGGATCTCACAGAGATCTGCCTGCCTCTGCCTCTGCCTCCTGAGTACTGGGATTAAAGACATGTATGTGCCACCATACCTGGCTATTGTAAAGAGTCTTTAAAAAAAGTGTTTGATAGATGGTTTCTAGAGTGTTGTTAATGCTCTTCAGTCTTCCTCCTTTCTCCTCTTCTTTTGACCTAGAAATTTCACAATTGGTATTTTTATTCAAAAGCACTTAGTTCTTTCTAATATCATTAGACAGCTTTCATTACAGAATACCTTCTTACATCCTATACACTAAAGCAAATGGCTTTCCATTCACTAATATCCATTTTCCTTTGGGAGCAACATTATTTACCTGCCTGCATTCTGGCATATCAAATGAGATAACACTTATGTAAATCATTAATCCCTGGTGATGGGCATGAATCTGAAAATGTCAAAGCATACTGACTATGATTTTAAAGATTTCTCAGTTACATATAGTCCAGAGATTTTTAGATTATAGTTGTCAAGTTTTCAACTTAATGCTTAGGATCTTTAAACTCCTAATTCAGGATGAGAATTTAGTAACCCTGCTTCATAATATTTCCTCTCCAGCCACAGCAGACAGTGGCCACTAGTTCTATGGTTCATGGTGTCTTGCATATTTACTGATGGATGGCTAGTGTTTCACAATTCCAAAGCAGTTTTGACTACCGGCTCACAAAGTCTTGGGAGAATGTGTTGCCTGAAAGCTAGTGTAAATGTACCAGAACCAAATCAACTGCCTCCTTTTCTGCCTGTTAAAATCTGCAGAGTCTGAAGTTGCATCAGGTTACTGTCCTCCAGTAAAGGTAAACAGCAATCCGGATATGCCCATATTCATTCCGAATGTGTGCTCTTCTGTCTGTGAATTCATGCTCAGTGTAGCTGAAAGGAACTGGCTGTAGCAGCCTTCCTTCACTCAGAAGCCCCCAGGCTGAGAAGCCAGTCTAACATTTTGTTTTCTTTGTCAGAACAAACTCAAAGCTTGGTAACTTAGATCAGACTGTGACAACTCTATTTCTGAAAGAATCTATTCATGGCTCACTGAGCCAGTGTGTTAGTGTGGGAATTTCCCAGGAGGTAGGGAAAAAAGAAGCGTGGGCTTTCCTCCATCTAGGCTTGGATCTGGCAGTTACTACATGTGATGCAGGTGAAGTCACTGAACTCTGGGGCACTACGTCCTTATGATCATCTTTATAGAAGTACAATATCACCTAATCAACAAACATGCCACAGTTGAAATGTGCTTTATAGTCTGCTGAAAGGAGAAATTTAGAGTTGGCATCTCACATTTTAGAACACTGTGATATTAACAGACTATTTCTAGTGATTGAAATAGCAGATTTGAAGGAAAATAAAATGCTTCAGAGACAAATTTTGAATTCTTAGTTTTTTTTATTTTATTTTATTTATTTTTGTATGTGTATGAATGTACTGTCTGCATGTAGGTTTGTGCACCCGTGTCGTGCAATGCCGCGGAGGTCAGAAGAGGGTCTCGGATTCTGCTGGAACTGGAGTTCTCCTGGAATTGGAGTTACAGACGGTTCTTAGCCGCCATGGGGATGCTGGGGATCGAACCCGGGTCTTCTGCAAGAGCAGTCGGTGCTCTTAACCGCTAGGCTATCTCTCCAGCCCCGAATTCTTAGTTTTAAAATGACACAAAATGTTTATCTTTTTGAGACAGGGTCTCCTTGTAATCCTAGGTGGTCTGGTACTTGCTATGTACAGCAGGTTGGCTTTGATCACATAGAAATCATAAAAATCTGCCTGCCTCTGCCTTACAAGTGCTGGGATTAAAGGCTTGTGCTACCATGTCCAGGTATCACAAATCTTAGATAACATGACTTGTACTGCAGTCATCATTTGGTTCCTGTTTTAAGTATTTTCTCTTATAATCTATTTTCATTATCTTATGATTTTCTTTTACTTACAAATGCACAAATTATGATAAAAAATCAGATTTTTTGTTTGTTTATGAAATGGACTAAAATTTTATGAAACTAAAAAATTCCACATTGTTCAAAAAATATTACACATTTTCAAGAATGGCTGTTAGAAATAAAAACTAACACAATTAGTTAATAAACTACTGGGTATATGAATTAAAATCAATTAAGCCTCAAGTGGAGTGATATAGCAATTTTGCTTCTAGAACATAATTTGAAGCTAGTTAGCTAATTAGTTACAGCTTAGGCTTCTACAATAATTTGGAATAGAACAGGAAAGACAATTTGAGGGAGAAAGACAGATAATAGCAAAATGTCAAGAAATTTATATTGAATGAGTATAATGGGGCAGAGAACCCAATGATTATATTTTAGACAAATATTTATGAAAGAAAAGAATAGTAGGTGAGCTGGAAACTTCCAGATCACCAAGAAACAATTTGGGAATATACATAAAAGTGATTTGAGATTCATTCAAATAGAAATAAAACAGGTTTATAAATTCCCCTTAAGTAGTGTGTGTGCGTGTGTGTGTGTGTGTGTGTGTGTGTGTGTGTGTATAGTTAGGCAGATGATAAAAAAATGTCTCCTTAGTTAAGAGTTATTATTTTTCAAGAAAGATAGGACTAGTTATAATTCAACACGAGGAAGTATACCCGATTCATGAGATGAATGTTTCAAAAAGATGGTGAATTCTAATTGTTATAAGACACATGGTTTCAGAGACTAAGAAAATAAGAGGCACTTCTCAGAGTGAAGATATCCCATCCATTCTGCACAGGCAGAAGAAACACTGAACATAAGCTCACTCATTCTTTCCTTAAAATGAGTATATGTAGTAGTCCAGTGGCTTTTGAGATTAAAAATTGCCAAATGGTTAATGAATAGAAAACTAAGATATTATGTTTTTTTCTGATAAAAAATGATTCACATATCCCCAGAGTGACTGTAGTCTAAAGATACTAGATGGGGAAGCCCTAAGTCGTGATGAATGAAGGAACAGTGGAGGATCAGAAGAGCTTTTGTGTAAACCTTTCTGAGAAAGTTCAAGACATGAGACTTTTTAAAATTCATTAAGTGTAAGAGAATAATTAGACCAGTATCATTTTATTCCTGTCTCCAATCATCCATTCATTATTATTTGAAACTTGAATACATTTTTCTTTAGAATCTCAGAATATTATGAATATTTAGTTCAAGGAAAGAGAAAAAAATGTACTCAAAACTGACATGTGGTAATTCTGACTTCCTTCCTTATTGAGTGACGTATCTCATAGCCCTCAAGATTAAAAGGTTTTCTTTTTATAAAATTTGCAATTTACTCCAGGCTACAACCCTTACAAATCCTTTCTCTAGTAGGCAATAAGTGTTTTCTCACCCAGTGAATATATCTGCTACATATTTGACGGAGGTTTCTGCTAGGTGCTGGGTCTGTGGGAAACAGACAAGACTTCCCCCTAGATGAGTTCAGTAGCAGTAATCTGCAAGGCTAAGAAAAATACTGTTCATCCACATATGCATAGACTTGACTTTGTTTGGACTTCTGGGCTAGATGCTGGGTCTGTGGGAAACAGACAAGACTTCCCCCTAGATGAGTTCAGTAGCAGTAATCTGCAAGGCTAAGAAAAATACTATTCATCCACATATGCATAGACTTGACTTTGTTTGGACTTCTTGGCCCATTTGTGTCACAGAAATTCTCTGGTAACAAGCCTGACAAAGTGGCTGATTCCCCAGATCACCACCCAGAGGATGGCTTGCTCTTTATTAACCAAAATTTCAGTCTTATGTCTAGGTTAATCTTGCCTTTGTGTCTTCTTGGGAACAAGGGATTACCTTCCCCCTGGCAGGGAAAGGTTGGTCACTTGGAAGTTCTCTGTTTTAAATCTCCATGCATTTTATCTCTCTATTTTCCTTACTTAGGAATCTCATCTGGTTGGAAATATTAATGTTCAGTGGCTACTGCTTTCTCTCAGGCCTTTGTGGATTGTGAACTTGTAATATGTGGAGATGAGTAGCTGCTCATGTGAAGAGACAATCCTTGAGTTAATTGCCCTGTCCCTTTGGAAAGGAGTGACCAAACTATGGCTGTACATTCGAGAGAAGAGGAGATGACTCGCTGTCCTTGACAGTGCAGCTAAGGAATCACAGATGGCAACAAATGTGTCACAGACTAATGAAGAAGAAATTCTGATATATTTTGGAATGGACATTTGAAAACTCTATTCAAATTTTAGATAGTTGCTTTACAAAACCATATTCAAGTAATCTTTACATATCTTTTTTCTCTCTGAGTCTCATTTCTTTTACTGTGTCAATATATTTAAAAATATCTGTCTGACAGGATTGTTCTAAACATTGAATATACCTGGTGAATTTTCTCCTGATCTATACATAGGACTGAAACTTAAAGTTTTCTTCCAACAAACACATGATTTGTGGTGGGCGGATCATCACATGCTTCTTTTGTTATCTTATTTTCTGTTTTATTAGAAGCTTTTTGAGGATAAGAACATTGATTTGTTTTGATAAGAAGGCAAATATCAAAAAAGTCACAAAAAGTTGATGCTTATTTTTCCCTTCAGGTAGCATGCATGGCATATTCTAGCACTGTGAATACTAACCAGCAGAGACAAGCTCTGGAGTCATCAGCAGGTCGTTCTACAACTCATGTACCTACTGTCTTACTAGCTATGAATCCTGTGAACCAAACAACTGGCCTGGAAACACATTCCCACTGGGGAAAGCCTGGCATGAATACTATGGGAGTAATCAAGAACTTTGATTGATTTAAGGTCTACTTCATAGGATGAAGCACAGTCCCAGGTCACAGGGGATGAGTGCAGCTCTGGTTCAAGGGAGACAGGCACAGATCCAGCTCAGGGGAGAGGAACTAACAGCTCTTGGCTCAGGCAAGACAACCACTGTTCCAGCAGATGGGAGCAGACCACAGATCCAGGCCCTTGAAAGACAACCATAGTTCCATGTTCACAAGGCAAAACCACAGTTCTATGTTGGTGGGAAGGAAACCCAGCTTCAGGTTTGTGGGAGGCAAGTTAAACACACTTCCCTGCTCACGGGTGTGAATCAACATTTCGATTATGTTTGTTCTTACTGTTTTCCTGTCTCAGGTGCTCTGTCCGCTTGACTGTACTCGTGTTCAAGACAGAGCAAATAAACAGTTACTTCCTCGCTTAGCTTCTTGCTGGAGGGGCATCGATATTGGAGAAAATTTACCTTTTGCCTTCACTCTAGGAGACCCATGGTTAATATGTTTTATTGTTTCGTTGTTTCTCAGGATCAAGTTTCTGGTTAGCTCAGTTTGGTAGTTTTTGCCCTTACACTTCCTCCTTGATGGAAAGAGCCAGGGATGAGACATTTTACCTCGACTCGTGTTTTGCCAAGAGCCATCACTGCCGCCATCTTGGCTCTTCATCCACTCTTTCAATTACCAAGTCCTCTCCTGCCTGCGCCAGCTAACCATGGGTATCTGGTGCAGTGGCTTCCCAGCAAACTCAGCCCCTGGCAAAAGAGGCAAGTCGGGCTCAGCAGTCATAGAAACCTTACCCTGAGATTTGCTGAGATTTGCCACCACTAACCTTGGCTCCTCAGTCACTGCCCCCCTCAATTACAAGCTTCCTCTCAGCTGTTCCCAGCTTGACACCCAGATGCTGTTGATGGTCAGCCAACCATAGGTGGGCAGTACAGTGGCCAATCACAGGCCCAGCGTCTGGCAACAGAGGTGCATCCGGGCTTGGCACCACCTACTACCGTTTGCACCTTCCACCCAACCCCTGTAACATCTGAACCAGAATTGTGGTACTCCTTTGGCCTGGAGCCGTGGCTACTGCCTGTAAACATGGAGCTGTGGTCTCTTCCTATAGTCCTGGAACTGTGGATCCCTTCTGTGAGCAAGCCAGAGGTCCCGTCCCATTTGCCAGAGTTGTGGTCCCCTTGTGTGAGTTGTAGTTGTAGTCTTCTCTCATGACCCTGGAGCTGAGATCCCCTACAATGAGCTGGAGCTATGGTCCTTTCCTGTGAACTAGAGTTGTGAGATAAGGTCGTGGTTCCCTCACATGAGCCTGTGCTGTGGTCCTCTACTGCGGGTTGGAGCTGTGCCCCATTGAGTCAACTTGGAGATTCGGGGGCCTCCTGGGAACCCAGAGTTGTGTTCTCCTCCCATTAAGCTGGAGCTGATTTCCCCCTCCTATGAGCTGGAACTGTGGTCCCCTTCCATGAACCAGAGCTGTGATTCACGTGGTAGTCGAATCAGTGATGCTCCCATGGATGAGAACTGTGGTCTCCTGTGACCTCTTAGCAGTGGTCCCTTCCTGTATGCCTGACCTCTGGTACCCTCCCAGGAGCTAGAGTTGTGGTCCCTTCTTGTGAGCGGTAGCTGTGGAGTCTTCCCATGAACCTGAAGCCTTGGCGACCTGCCGTGAGCCACAGTTACACATCTCTCTGGCAGTGGTGTGATGGTGGAGCAGATTAGAGCATAAAGGACTTGACTTTCTGATGTTGGGCAGCAGTTTCAGTCTTCTCTGAGTGAAAAGCCTCCTCCCCTGAGGTCCCAGCTTTTGCATGACAGAAGTTTTGCTTCCTATGCTGGGGACAGGGGAAGCCTCTGTTATTTGCAGTTTCTGGTCATGGGGGTACTGATCCTCTAAAACAGATCTCCCAGCTCCTGTGGTCTTCACTTCACATGTGGTCCCCGCCATCCAGGCCTTGATGTTTGACCTCTGTCATTACCAGGCACCAAGAGATTTTCCATTATTTTTCTATTACTGTTCTAAAGCCCTCGCGTGGCTTCACCTATTCCCTATATGAACGTCTAAAGATAAAAACCACGATCTGGGAATTTAAAAAAAGAAAATACTGTAATAATTAACCTGATATTATCCTCACACTGAAATATGTAATTACATCTTAGAATATAAATTCAAAATTATATATGTCCACTATAATTTTTAATATTGTTTATTGACAAAACTGTACCACCAAACTTCAACAATAGTATGAAATATGTCACTGTTCCTATAATGTGTTTGCCATTCACTTCTTTTCCAAAATTTCCAACCTATACAAAATCTTTCAATGTGATGTGTTGCTTCTTTTAAAAAGCAAGGGTAATAAAATATTTCTTAGATAAAGCAATGCTAATAAAATGTTTTTTTTTTTAAAAAAACATAAAACAAAGAATAAAATGTGTGTATAAGAATGCCTTGGGGCTGGAGAGATGCCCTAGTGGTTAAGATTTCTGGCATCCACAAATGAGTTTGTATCTTTCTGGGACTGTGTTACTTCACTCAGCATAATGGCTTCAAGCTCCACATCCATTTACCTGCAAAGTTCATAATGCCATCTTTCTTTACTGCTGAATAGTATTCCATCCTGTAGATGTACCACATTTTTGTCATCCACTCATCTGTTGAGGGGCATCTCACTCCAATACAACTAGCTAAGATCAAGAAAACAAAAGACAACAGATGTTGGAGAGGTTGTGGGGAAAAGGGAACACTCATCCACTGCTGATGGGGATGCAAACTTGTACAACCACTATGGAAAGCAGTGTGGAGAACCCTTAAAAGACTCAAAATGAGCCTACCACCTGACCCAGTCATACCACTCCTGGGTATATACCCCAAAGACTCATCCTACCGCAAAGATACATACATGTCCATGTTTATTGCAGCGCTCTTCACAATAGCAGAGAGCTGCAACCAACCCAAATGCCCCTCAACAGATGAGTGGCTATATTTCTTACAGGGTAGTAGTTTCCACTGGACTGTGTTTTCCAAAAAGTCTAAGTGTAATTTCCAATACATCACAGGACCTAGCTTTTGAAGTACAGCTTTATCCATGCTAGTTCAACCCATTGGCTAAAAGTGAATGTGACAGTTAAAATTTGTAAACATGGAAGAAAGATCTCCTTGGGAGAATACCTTCAGAAACTAGCTTCCACATTTTTTTTTTAATTAATTTTTATTGATGCTTTGTGCATTTCATACATTTTTTCCAATTCAGTTCAGGCTTATTTCCCTTTCCCTCCCCCCCACCCCCACCCCATCCCAGATCATGCATTCTGCCATAACTGTCCTGCATCTTTCTCTCAGTTTTTTTTTTTTTTTTTTTTTTAGCTATAAGTGATAATCCATGAGTACAAGCATCCTTCATGCAAAACCTATCTGCAGGCTGTTGTGCCCAAACACCTACAGCCCCACCATCCAGTGGGGGGTGACAGGTTGTTTGTTCAATCAAGTTGATCAAATGAGTGTCCAGACTACATTGCTGTAGTTTCACCATTCACCCCAATCGCAGCCCTTACATTCTACCACGCCCCCTCTTCCGCAGGTTGTTCCCTAGGCTTAGAAAAGGGGCACAGGTGGATGAGAGGTAAAACAGTCCACTCTCTCTGGAGCTGTTGACTTGGACTCTGGTCAATTCTGGCTGTTTCCTTTCATGGGCTGACAGTTTGTCCAGGAATAACCTTTCGATCCTACTAGCTACTATGAGAACAAGCAATTAGATATATTAGGTATTTAAACAGTACTAAAAGTTATGGTAGGTTACATTTGCATAGAACATGTTTGAGTATGTTAATTCCATGAATTACAGTTTTCCCCGACTGTTTAAATCATGACAGGGTTACTACGGCTAATGAACATCTAACGTGTAGGGTGTAAGCTTGTAGCAATCAGCCTGGCGTAGTTTCTCAAGGGGGAGGCAACTAGCCATTAGATTTTTGCGGATGTACAGGCACATGGCTGCCTGTGCCACGTATTTCAGGCGGATGAGGTGTTTCTGGTTTGCTGACGGTGGAGTTTTCTTGACTCAAGGGAGACCCTATTTGTTTATTGGTTTGTGGCTTTGGTAACACTCTGGCATTCCGAGGCCATCTGTACACTTGCATTGTGTGTCTCATACATCCCTGCTCCATGTTAACGTCAGCGTCTTCGGCAGAGCCTTACATTGCCTCTCCTCCTGTGTATTCCCAAGATTCGTGAAGGAGCCTTACCTTTTGTGTGGCCTTGGCTCCCCTGGCCAACACTCCACCTTGGAGACAATCATTGCTGATTCAGAGCTCCTGTATGTAATATATTATTGCTTAGATTAGCACTTAAAACTTTAGCTATTATATTTGGTCTAACAGAGATTAATCCCTTCCACAGTTCCCATGTCAGTAGTCAATTAAAAAAAGCAGTTTTAACGGTTTTATAAGAGTCCGTCTCAATAGTTGTCCTCAATTTACCCGTTGGGGGCGCGCCTCATCATTGTCAGTTTTCCTTCTGTTCTATGGGTGGGAGGCAAGGAGTCTCTCATATCAGACTTGATGTGGCACCTAGAAGGTAAGTTCTCTCTGCGCTCACTATAATACTGTTACTGTAGGCTTCACAGAGGTTGGTTCGATGTTTTGGCATCTGGGCTGTTCTCCTTTGAATGTTCAGACGGGTCAGCCCGTTTCCGTTGCCCATTTTTGGACTCACTCGCTCAATGCAATACCTGTAGTCTTTCTCTTGTCTCAGCCGTTAAGATCCTGGATGACGTTTGTCTTGTTTGGTAAAACAATCTTTTCCATAGTTAGTTTTAAGATTTGAATTGAAAGGTTTATTGAAAAGGTTTCATGTCTTTCTGTATCCCCCCCTTTTTTTTTTAGCGTATGAGTTCCAGAAGATAGTTGTGATTATACATCGTATAGGGTGGAGTCAAGGCATAGATTTCATCAATTCCCATGTTGTTTTGGGGGCTATATATGAGTTAACTTGGGAAGCAAACTAATTTTTACGTAATCATCTTAAAGAGAATGCTACAAGGTGTGACTGTACAACAGAGAATTTTAGGAGAAGCATTTGTATGGTGTCAATCCAAAGTTCTTGCTCTACAGATTTTATGTAAAGCAAATGTGGGCAACAGCGAATTATTATCTCATTTAATTCGATGCATATTTTTATCAGATTCTGTAAACCAATGTTGTTTAATATAAACATGTTTACTTTTACTTTTAAGTCCTAAAACACAGATGTCTGTAGACAGGTCTAGGCGAACTGGGTACTTGTGAGCTGTCAATTATATGCCTTAATCGATTATACTCGTGTCCTCTCCCCCCATCCCCCTTTCCAATTCACCATTTCAGTCCATTTTCTGATGCAGTCTTTTCTGTTCTTTTACTATCTCCCTCCATGAGAAATATTTATTCTGGGTTGTTCGGTACTAGCATCACATATGAGGGACCAATTGTCGTTTGTTTTTCTGGACTGTGTTACTTCACTTACATGTCTTGCGTCATCCATTACTGCAATTTCATGATGTTGTCCCTCTTATGCTGTGCATAGTATTCATTGTTACATGTACTACATTTTCTCTATCACTCGTTAGTTAGAGGGGCACCTGGGCTGGTTCCAGCTTTTTGTCTATGTGAACAGACTGCAATAAACAAAGCTGTGATGTATCTTGCAGTAATTGTGTCTTGTGGGTATATACCCAGGAGTGGTGACTGGGTCAAATGGAAGGCTCATTTTGTGTCTTCTAAGGGTTTCCACATGCTTTCCATAGTGGCTGTACAGTTTACATTCCCACCAGCAATGGATGAGTGTTCCCCTTTCACACAACCCCTCCAGCACTTTGTGTCTATTTGTTCCTGATCTAGCTAGCCATCTGAAGTAAGTGTATCTGAGAGTGTTTTAATCTGCATTTTCAATTATTAAGAGATGTTGACAATTTTTAAGATGTTTCTCGGCCTCTCTAATCCTCCTCTGAAGTCTCTATTCAGATCTTTGCTCATCTTTTGATGATTCATTTGTTTTTTTTTCTTCTTTGTTTTTTGAGTAGCTTTATATCTGGAAATTATGCTTTTTCAGATGTATCTGCGTTGAAGTTTCCTCCCAATCTGTGGGTCTTCTCCTCATTCCTTTATTGCTTCTTTTGTGTACAGAAGCTTTTTAGTTTAATGAGGTCCCATTTGTCAATTGTCGATCTTATTTCTTGTGCAGCTGTGTCTGGTTTAGGAGTCTTTTCCTACACCTGTACTTGTAGTCTGTCTGCCAAGTTCTTTGTCACTCCTGAGTTTGGGTTTTAACGTGAGGTCTTTGGTCCATCTGGAGTTGACCTTTGTACATGGTGGTAGGTGGGGTTTTATTTCATTCTTCTAAGTGGTGTCCCGTTTTGCAGCACCATTGTGAAGATGCTGGTCTTCTTCCTTGTGTTTCTTGGCCCCCCCTTGTCAAATATGAGGTGGCTGAAATGTTATGGGCTCAGGTTTGGATCTTCAGTTTTGTTCATTGGTATGGTCTGTTTTTCTGGCAGTCCAGGCTGTCTTTTGATACTAGCCCATAGTATAGTTTGATGTCTGAATAGATCCCCCCCCCTGTATTGCCTTTTCACTCAGGGTTGTTGGCTATTCGGGGTCTTTTGTTTTCCAAATGAAATTTTAGGATTTTTTTCCAACCTGTGAAAAAGAAGTCTTTGGGATTTGATTGGGATTGATTAAATCTGTCACTAGTTTGGGTAGATGGACATTTTACTCTTTTATTATTTCTACTAGAATGGGCAGGTATTAAGGTTCATCTTATGGCTTTTCCTCAATTTCCTTTTTAAGGTTTAAAATTTTTGTTGTAGAGATCCTTGGTGTTTTGGTTAGTTTGTTCCTAGGTATTTTTGTTTTTTTGCTTGTGAGTGGAGAGGTCTCCTTGTAGTTTCTTCTTCAATTGCTTGTTGTTGTGTAAAGAAAGGCTAGTTGATTGTTCTAGGTTTATTTTGTATCCTGCCCTTTACCAAGCTCTTAATCGTTTTAGGAGTTTTTGGTGGTTTTTAGCATCCCTTAGGTAGACATCATATATCGCAAAAAGGGGTATTTTGACTTCCTTTTTCCAATTGAACTCCTTTAATTCCTTTCTTGCCTTAGTCGCTAGCTAGGGTTTCAAGGACTATATTGAGAGGAGTGGTGACAGGGGGCAGGCTTGCCGAGTTCCTCCTTTAAGGGGAATGCTTCTTGTATTTCCTCATTTAGGATGATATTGGCTTGTGGGTTTTCTGTATATGGCTTTGATTACTTGAGGAATGATCCTCCGACCCATTTCCTCTCTAGGACTTTAAACATGACAGGGTGCTGATTTTGTCAAAGGCTTTCTCCGCATCTATTTGAGATGATGGCGTGGGTTTTGTCTTCTTCATTGATTGTTGTGATGAGTGTTTATTGATTTTTATTTGTTGAACCATCCCTGATTCTGCTTGTATGAATCCAACTGGTCATGGTGGATGATTTCTTGATGTGAGTCTGTATGCGTTTTGCCAATATCCTGTTTGTTTTTGGCATTTGTGTTATTAGGAGATGGGTTATAGTTCTCCTTTTTGGTTTTTTTTCCCTGGTTTTGGTAGTGCGTAAGCTGGCTTCATAGAAGGAGGATTTGGAGAAAGTCCCCCCATTTGTATCCTTCTAATTGTTAGTATAATGGTTGTAGTCTTTTTCGAAATTTTTTATAGAATTCTGCGTGAACCATCTCGGGCTGGGCATTTTTTGGTTTTGGGAGGGCTTTATGACATATCTCTCTCTTTTTTTT
>VZQC01014560.1:6134786-6159889 GCA_009823505.1 Rhizomys pruinosus
TACCTGGCCTGGCGCGTTATGGCGTCTCCCCTGCGACCCCGGTTCCCGCCCACAAGTCCAGCCGGGACCAGAGCAGAGGGAGACGCGACCCTGCTCACCCGAGCGCGGTCCCTCTGGGCCGGGGACCCCGTAGACGGGTTCACAGCGAGACCCTCTCCCAGCTGCCCCCCGCCAGACCCCGCCTAGAGCTGAGGAGCTGTTTACCTGGCCTGGCGCGTTATGGCGTCTCCCAGCTTCCACATTTTTTATATGAAGCCTATTTGAACAGATTCCTGAAACTTTTACTTTTTCCTATAGATTATTGCTTTCTATTACATTCAGAGGATTTTTTAAAGTTGATTAGTTTAACATATCCTGTTAGAAATATTTAATTGTTCTTACTCAATGTTTTGCTAATAATTTTTGTTCCTTAATTAATTTATTCATGAATCTGTAAAATCTTTTTTATTTTGATATTATGGCGATAAAAATGAATATTCAAGGTTTTCTTCTTCAGATGTACCCAGCATAATAAAGAGAATCACAGGTTATGAAAAAAATATATTTATTATTAGAGGAATATACTTTTGATAATCATATCCCTATTATCAAAATCAATTTTAAGAGAAGGATACGTTTCTAAGAGGTAGAATGCAGAATGCAGAATGCAAAAGTGTTTCAGGAGCTAGGGGTCAACAGAATGATGAAGTGTGGCTAGTGTGATCTAGCTGCATTAGTCCTGACACTCTGTGTACAATCCCTGAAGTAAAAAAATGCTAGGTATGGTTTTTCATGAGTGACAGTGAAGGAGATGTTGAAAGAGGCATGAAGAACTGTGGGATTAATGACAGCTTTCTGCTACCTCCAAACCTTTATAAAGTTCAGGCCAATGTTATCTGATCTTCCAGCTTTAACGGAGCTCTTGGCCTGTCATTTGGGGGTGCACTGTGCTCAAGGGTATCACAATAGCAGAATATAAATAGTTCCCTGAGACCATTTAGCCCCGTGACATGGGGGCACATTTATCAGTTCCTGTTATCTAGATTAACAGTCAGCATATAGTTCTAGTTTATTTCTCAATGGAATTTTCTATGAATTTTCATAAAACTCAATAAAACAGGTTGCTGTGAAGCATATCTATGTAAGTCTTTCTAGGACAATAAATTGGGATTTATACAAGTCCTTTATCTGTTATTTTGCAAGAAATAACCCCTATTAGTGTTTCAAGAAAGGAAACAGGAAATAAAAAGAAGATAGTTCAAGACAAATGTTAAAGAAATCTTGGAAAACAAAAAGATCCAACTACCTGCAATTAATAATATCTCAATAACATCCATTAGGCTGATGTACCTAATCCTTCTGGTCCTAGATTTTCTGATAAATATGTGAAAAATCCTCCAGCTAGAATAAGTGACTCTTAGGATTAGAAGTAGAATATAGTTGTATATTGTTATATCATATATTCTAGTACTTGTATTAGAAGCAGAATATACTTGTAGTCCTGAGAGACAATATATTTATAATGTTAGAATGAAATTTCCAGAAAAGTCAGCATGAAGACTTTAAAAAAATCTACTTGATGTGGGACTTGTTTGTGAGTGTGTATATGGAGATGGGGGAGAAGGTAGGTTCTTGGCTAAGGTACAAAAAGTTAATTATGTTTCTAAGATTTTGGGTTTTCATACAGACCTTTCTTTGTCTGGTTTCAAATTGGTTTTCATGCAGGATTTCCAGTCATTGAATGCATTTCTTCCCTGCTCGAGTGGTTTTCATAAATAGATATGTGTATAAACACACATACATGTATGTTTGTGTGCATGCTTATTTGTATGTGCTTGTATTCATGTATATTGTACTATATACATAACATTTACTTCTCATGTAGCACCGTATCTTCAAGTACTTCATATTTTACTCAAAAATTCTTCATTTGGGGGGTAATGAGATAGTTAGCCAATTTTGATTATCTGAATTGAGTAGCAGGAACCCACACAGTAGAGAGAGAACTCTCACACAATAGAGAACTCCCACAGTTGTCCTCTGAATTCCACTGTTCACAGCATGCATGTGTACACCCAGACACACACACACACACACACACACACACACACACACACACCAAATACATTCTAAATAATAATGATAATAATAATAATAATAATAATAATAATAATAAAAGAGACAGAATTCATGGTCTGGAAATACAGCTCAGTGGATAAGAGTGACTTGAGTTCAATTCCCAGTAGCCATTTCAGACGGCTCAAAACAGCCTTTATCTCCAGCTCTGAGGAATCAGACGCCCTCTTCTGGACTCTGTAACACCTTCATTCATAGGCGTATACTCTCCCCACACACATATAGAAAATTAAAAATAGTAAAAATAAATCTTTCTTAAAAAAGAATTCACATTTGTCTGATCATTTGCATCTAATTCCCCTCTACATAAACCAATACTTTGGCGAACATGTTTTTCCATTTTGTCCTAGTTATGTATTGGTTTTATGTGTATGTGTTGTGTGTCTGTGTGCATTCAAGTGTGTACACATGTGTGATGAATTGGTATACATGTACATGCATGTGGATGATTCAGGTCAGTGTCAGATGCCTTTCTATATTGCTCTCCATCTGATTTTTTGAGAGAAGGTCCCTTATTCAACTTGGAGCACATCTGGTTTGCAATAGTTGGCCAGCAAGCCCCAGGGAACCTTCTGTCCCTACCTTCCCAATATTCAGATTTCAGGCACACCCAAGCACACCTGACTGTGGACATAGGTACTGGGGATCTGAACTTAGGTCCTCATGCTTCCATGACAAGAACTTGACTGCTTGGACATTTCCCTACCCCTTATATGTGCTTTTGAGTCAGGAATGGTAATACCATGTTTTAAGGCTTATATATTTTGATTGGCTTTCAATACATGATTGCAAAACTTTATACTGTTCACAGTAGTGAAAGAGAGAACATTTTTTGCTGAATCCTGCCAATAAGCGCTGGCTATTGGCATCTTGATTTTTCCCATTTAATATGGAATAAAAGGAAGTTTTAATTATCATTTTTAAATTTCTGCTTCTGCTTCCTGGCATAGAATTTAATAGATACTCATACATGTATATTGAACAAGTACACCTGTGAATTAAAGGGAAATTTCGAATCATAAATAAATTTTGTCATTGTGTGGGTTGAATGTGCTTATGTTATTGCATTTACTGTTAATGTAGTTCGAAACTCTGAAAATGTATGTCTTTCTAGGACAATTGTGGGGGTTTTCTGATAAAAATATCAGGTTTAATAGAAGTCAACTGCATTCATATCCAATATTCTATATACTGTTGAACTCTTTGTGTATCTGGCAGTGTTTAAGTTCAATTCACAAAGTTGATACACAGCAGCATTAAGTCCATTGGTGTGCACAGCAGGCACACTTTTATCTGTGTAGCTCTATTCTGAAACGTATCTACAATTATACTAAGAATTACAGCTATCCAGAAGAGTTTAGCCCAAAGTAAGCAACACTGAGCCTCTGGCCATTTCTAGTCAACTCAGTATGGGCAAATGTTTTGTTTTGTTTTGTTTTGTTTTGTTTTGCTTTTAGCTACTTAAAAATACTGATTCTTTTGGAATTCTCTACAATGTATTTTGATCATATTCAGAACTCTCACGCCTCCACCTTCATTTACTGCCTCTGTACTTCATGTACTCCGTTATTAATTTTAAAGGCCTGTTGAATTTAAATGCTCTTGGATGTGGGTTTATCCCTTGGATCTGGTGAACTTACCCAGTGTAACCTCGTAAAGAAACCTTCTCAGTGTAGGATGGCATCAATTGTCAGCTTGACATACTTCAAAGAGAAAACCTTAATTGTGGTATTTCCTTCATTGGAGTGACCTGTGGCCATGTCTCTGAGGCATTTTTCTTGATTGTTAATAGATGTGGGAGGGCCCAGACAATTGTCAGTGTCACCACTCCTGGCCAGGTGGTCCTTGGTTGCATATGGAAGCCGGCTGAGTGCATGACAGAGGGGACAGCTAGTAAGCAGCATTCCTCTTGGTCTCTGCTTCAGCTCTGCCTCTTGACTCCTACCAAGAGCTCCTGTCCCAGTTCCCCAGTAAGATGGACTGTTCCTTGAAAGAGTAAGATGAAATAAATCCCGAGACACACGAGATGGAGGCAGAATGAGGTACACCTTGGCAACTGGGGCCAGCCGCTTTCAAGAGACTGAATGCTGCAAATGAACCACGTGAGAAAATGTGTCACCCAAGATGAATATTTACTTGACTATACGTGTTTCTATATTGATCTCAAAATTCTGAACCCATGGTGCACAAGTAACATAGAAAATAACTGGAGAGCGGGGCTGGAGAGATAGCCTAGCGGTTAAGAGCACCGACGCTCTTGCAGAGGACCCGGGTTCGATCCCCAGCACCCACATGGCGGCTAAGAACCGTCTTTAACTCCAATTCCAGAAGAACTCCAGTTCCAGGGGAATCCGAGACCCTCTTCTGACCTCCGCGGCATTGCACGACACGGGTGCATAGACTTGCATGAAGACAGTACATTCATACACATACAGAAATAAATAAAAATTAAAAAAAAAAGAATAGAAGGAAGCTGATCGCCAGAGGAAATCTTGTAACTTACCCGTCTTTCACCAGATGAGGCAGAATAAAAGCAGCAGGGTATTGGGGTCTACCTCAGTACCTTGTAGGCCTCACGGGAAGTGTTTTAATACCCTTTTAGAAGATTCCAATACAACAATAGCAGTATAGAAGGAATGACTGAATAGAGCTCTCCCAGAGATAAATCAGTTGATTTGTTTTAGGAGGAAGTATTATTATTTGAATCCTAAATGTATCCCAAAGTTCTTCAATTGAATACATGGTCCCTATCTGGTGGGAGTTGGTGGAAACCTTAAGAGTTTTAAAAATGGGGCTTGGCTGAAGGAAATAGGCAGTTGGGAGCATGCTGTTGAAAAGTATGCTGAGACCCCAGCTATCACTCGCCTTTATGATTACTGTAAGGAAACTAGGGAATAAGGAGGTTTCTGCTGCCTCATTCTTCCATCATGAAGGAGTATCTTGTGTTGACCATAAGGAAAAACAGTTCAATAGGCTACTGGAAACTTCTTCAACTGAACTTACAGCAATGGTGACAGCATGCACAAGACCCATGCAATCTCAATCAGACAATAAATACCATAGAACTTGGGAAATGGGCCGGGGGCCACATCTTTGGTGAGAACTATTGGCATCTGGTCACTGCTGGTTGAGGGAGAGTTGATCTTCTTTAAGGCAGTGATGCTAGACAGGTTTAACAAGCTCCAGTGCATGATCTCATCCTGAGGGACATTTGGTTACACAAACTTGACTCAATAGGTCTTAATATATTTGACAAAAAATGCATGGAGTACAGTGGATGATCTATGGGGGTTGCATGTAGGGAAGGGGGCTAAATATGACCAGTAATATGTTGTATAAAATCCATAAAAATAATAAAAATATGTATTTTTAAAATTTCCAACTTTTCGTGGTCACATTCATGTCTCAGTTGCAGCAAGCACAACACTGGGCTTGATGCAGAGGTGTAAAACATCACACCCAAATCTCAAACTCTAGAAGATTAGCCAAAGCAGTTCAGGGCTAGAGATGCAACCCAGTGGTAGAGTGCTTGCCTAACATGTATAAGATCTCAGATTATACCCTGTCCCCAAATAAACAAATAAAAAGAAATTCATCTGCATTGCCATCCAACTTCTCCTATCCAATGCTACATTCCCATCCTGGGTTTAATTTGGAGAACACTCTCTTATAAAATCTTTGTGTAATAATCTTTATCCTGAGTGAACAATATCCTCAGAAACAAGATCTGTGGTGTTACCAATACTAGAAAAATGAATGAATGAGTGGGGGGTACATGAAGAGTGTAACTGTTAATTTAAAACACATTTATTAAATAATGTCTGCTTTGATATAACCATACCAAAACATTCTCTTTCTCAAAGAGATCTACCAAAAATGCTATGTGTTTTCCTTTGTGGAATGACAGAGTTCCCTTAATACTTTATTTTCTTCTAAAATTAAATATGATATCTACATAAAATAGAAAAAGCCTATTAGAATGAATCATTTTTTCTTAATTTTATTGAACTTTTGTTTATTTCATACATTTCTTAATCAAATTTAGACCCATTTCCATATCCATGTCCCCCCACCAGAGCTCATGCATTCTGCCATACATGTTAAGTCCTGTCTTGCATCTTTTTCTCAGTCTTTTAAAACTTATCCAATGCAGAAGTTCACTATTTTGCTGTTTTGGTTAGTTCTTTGAACAAGTTTTTGGTTGTTCTTCTTTTTAATTTTATATTACTCCAAAATATGCATATATATGTATATGTATACCCCACATATATGCCAAAATTATAGACTCTGAAGCATGTGCAGTGATTCACATTTAAAAAAATTTTTTTAATTAATTTTATTTCTGTATGTGTATGAATGTACTGTCTGCGTGTAGGTTTGTGCACCCGTGTCGTGCAATGCCGCGGAGGTCAGAAGAGGGCATCGGATTCCCCTGGAACTGGAGTTCTCCTGGAATTGGAGTTACAGATGGTTCTCGGCCGCCATGTGGGTGCTGGGGATTGAACCAGGGTCCTCTGCAAGAGTGGTCGGTGCTCTTAACTGCTAGGCCATCTCTCCAGCCCCATGATTCACATTTTAACAGTAAAGTTGTATGCAGGTAGAAAGAAATATAACTACATTCTTAAATTACATAGCAAGTTGATGTATGATTTTATGTCCTTTTTTTTTTTTTTTTTGAGACAGGGTCTCTCTGTAGCTCTGGCTGTCCTGGAACTCACTCTGTAGACCAGGCTGGCCTCGAACTCACAGAGATCCACGTGCCTCTGCCTCCCAAGTGCTAGGATTAAAGGCATGCTCCACCATGCCCGGCATTTATTTCTGTATGTGTATCAATGTACTGTCTGCATGCAAGTTTGTGCACCCGTGTCGTGCAATGCCGCAGAGGTCAGAAGAGGGTGTCGGATTCCTCTGGAACTGGAGTTCTCCTGGAATTGGAGCTTCAGACGGTTCTCGGCCGCCATGTGGGTGCTGGGGATCGAACCCGGGTCTTCTGTAAGAGCAGTCGGTGCTCTTAACCGCTAGGCCATCTCTCCAGCCTGATTTAATGTACTTTTAAGGAAAAGATTTATTCTTTCTCATAAATCTTAGAACTTAGGAAAATAGAGACATAAACTTCAAGCCATATTTATAGTAATATCAAACAATCAAATTACCTACCTTGACTTACATATAAGGATTTAGTGCTAGGATCCACAAATGAGAGATGTCATATGTCGTTTGTTTTTCTGAGACTATGTTATTTCACTTAGCATAACAGCTTCTAGTTCCATCTATTTGCCTGCAAATTTCATGATGTCATCTCTTTACTGCTGCATAGAACTCCATTGTGTAAATGTACCATATTTTCATTATCCACTCATCAGTTGAGGGGCACTTGGATTGTTTCCAGCTCTTTGCTATTGTGAAGAGAGCTACAATAAACATTACTGTGCATGTTTCTGTGATATAGGATGAATCCTTTGAGTATACATTCAGGAGTGGTATGACTGGGTCAAATGATAGGTTCATTTTTAGTGTTTTTAAGAGTTCTGCACTATGCTTTCCACAGGGGTTACAGGGGTTTGCAATCCCACCAGCAGTGGATGAGTGTTCCCCTTTCCCTATAACCTCTCTAGCATTTGGTAACATTTGTTTTCTTGATCATAGTCAGTCTTACTGGTGTAAGATAAAATCTTAAAGTAGTTTTAAATTGGATTTCTTTAATTATTAATGATTTTGACTACTTTTAAAGAGGTTTCTTAACCATCTTTACTTCTTCTCTTGAAAAGTCTCTGTTCAGGTCTTTAACCCATCTTTTAATTGGGTTATTTATTTACTTGGTCCTTTGTTTTTTGTATAGTTTATATATTCTGGATGTTAAACGTTTGCTGTATGTGTCACTGGTGAAGGTTTCCTCCCCTCCCACTCTGTGGGTTTTTCTTTAGTTCTTTGATTGTTCCTTTTGGTATGCAGAAGCCTTTTAGTTTAACGAGGTGCCACTTTTTTGATTGTTGACCTTATTTCCTGTGAAATTGCTGTCTGATTTAGAAAGTCTTTTCATCCATCTATATCTTGTAGGTTACTGACAAAGTTTTCTCCTAACATTTTCAGAGTTTCAGGTTTCACATTGAGGTCCTTGATCTATTTAGAGTTGACTTTTGTACAAGGTGAAAGGCAGGGGCTTCATTCTTCTACAGGTGATGATCCAGATTTGCCAGCACCATTTGCTGAAGATGCTGCCTTTCCTCCATTGAGTGTTCTTGACCCCTTTGTCAAATATCAGATGGCTGAAATTTCATGTATTCAAGTTTGTTCTTCAATTTTGTTCCATTGATCTATGGGTCTATTTTTGTGCCAGTATTATGCTGTTTTATGACAATAACCCTGTAATATAGTTTTAAATCTGTTTTAGTTATCCCCCTGCGTTACTCTTTTTTGCTCAGGGTTGCTTTGGTTATCCAGGTCTTTTATTTTTCCATATGAATTTTAGGATTTTTTTTTCTAATTCTGTGAAGCAAGTCATGGAGATTTTGATTGAGATTGCATTGAGTCTATATATAAGTTTAGGTAGGATGTTCATTTTCATTATATAAATTCTTCCAGTCCGTGAGTTGGGGAAGTCTTTTCATCTTCTGGTGTTTTCTTCAATCTCTTTCAAAGATTTGAAAATCTCATTGTGGAGATCTTTAAGAAATGTTTACTTAAATAATAAACATTTATTTCATTGGCATATTATTATATTCAACCTTCCTCACGGAGGTGTGATTTTAACATTTCCCCCCTGCCTTTCTTTTCCTATTGTGTAGATATGTCTTAGAATTCACTGAAATTTACCTTCTAGGTGCCGCAAAGGTTTTGATATGAGAGACTTTCTTGCCTCCCCCCCAGAACAAGGAGAAATATGACGATGATGAGGTCGCTCTCCAACTGTAAATTGGAGACAACTATTATAGAGTAGGATCAAAAGGTTATTCCTGGACAGACTGTCAGCCCATGAAAGGAAACAGCCAGAATTGACCAGAATCCAATACAACAGCTCCAGAGAGAGTGGACTGTTCTGCTTCTCATCCACCTGTGCCCCTTTTCTAAGCCCAGGGAATAATCTGCGGAAGAGGGGGCGTGGTAGAATGTAAGGGCTGCGATTGGGGTGAATGGTGAAACTACAGCAATGTAGTCTGGACCCTCATTTGATTAACCTGATTGAACATACAACCCCTCACTCCCCGCTGGAAGGTGGGGCCGTGGGGGTTTGGGCACAACAGCCTGCAAATTGGTTTTACATGAAGGATGCTTGTACTCATGGATTATCACTTATAGCTAAAAAATGGGGAAAAAAAACTGAGAGAGATATGCAGGACAGTAATGGCAGAATGCATGATCTCGGTTGGGGTGGGGGTGGGGGGGAAGGGAAAGGGAGATATGCCTGAACTGAATTGGAAAATGATGTATGAAATGCACAAAGCATCAATAAAAAAATGTTAAAAAAAATAAAAATTTTAATACTTAAAAAAAAAAAAGAATTCACTGTATTGGAAGTGAAGGAAACTTATCTTCAGCTCTGTAAATTGTAGGTGCTTTCTCCAAGACTGTGGCACTGTCAGAGCACAACATTATTCATTGCACAGGAACATTTTACAGAAACATGATTCATAAAATTAATTTTATGAAAGAGTGACCCACAAATTATATAAGATCCAGATCCCATAAAACCTGGACCTGTCTGTGACATTGTCCAAAGGCTTTGGAAATTTTCACATTGGCTCCGTGTTCAGTCCAAACTGAGCACTGGCTTCAATGGGAGCCAGAATTAACTTGACCTATTGATTTTCCTGTAATTCAAAGTTATGAGTGAAAAGAGTTTTCACTGCATTGGATGGCTATTCCTCTAGTACACTCATCATTTCTCAGAACTGAAATGGTAAGGCACCTCATTATCTGGCTTTCCAACCCCAAGAATTTTTAACCTCATTACCATGCTCAAGCAATTTTTATAGAATGTGAAGGAAATTTATTTATGCACTAACTAAAGAGATGTTGCCAGTAGCTTTCCTCTGAACTCAGGAAAGTGAGAGCAAGATGGGAAAATTATTCTCTCTGAACCTTGATCTTATGTCATGTAAGAAGCTATAATAGCCTTCAGCCAAATCTGTTCTTCTAATGGTGTTTATTCTTGGAAGATTCTGGTCCAGAATTTTCTACACAACTTATTCCTAAGATATGTTATCATTTTTATGCAACATTAATTTAATTGCAATGATGGATACTGGTTTGAAATTTTAACTAAGGCATATGAAATTTTAATATTAACAAAGTTAAACCAGTAGTAATTCACATTGCATTTTTAAAAAAGTTGTACATAAGGACTAGTCTACAAGTAAGCAAGGTACAAAGATTATAAAATGAATTTTTTTTCTGTAAAAATGAAACTTTGGTCTTTGATTACATAGGCTTGAAATATGCAATCTAAAATTGCTCACTGTTTTATATATGCTCATTTCCAAAGCAAACGAAAATTATTTAAACAACTGGTGTGAAAATAATTTTCTTGTTATGTTTTGGAGAGATTTAGGGGAACACTCTGTTCTCAGTTCTTACTGATTATCACTGGACTGTTGTCCAGCTTTCATAAGATGTCCTGACCATTACACACTGGAGTTGGACCTGTGTCTTCCATTTTTACCAGCACTTAAAGTTAGTCTTAAATCATATAGACCCTGGTTCAAAACTCAGCACTCATCAACTCTTGATCCACGAACAGACATTAATTTTGAGGTACAATTCCACGAATTGAATTTTATAAATACACTTCAAAGATATGTTCATTTTTCATAAAGTGTGAAACAGGTAGCAAGCACCTAGAAAATATTTCATGTAAATTCAATATTTAAGAATTAAGAATGTTGAGATTACCCCACAACCCCCTCATAAAATGCTTGTGTTTTCATGCTGAAATACAGACACAGTTCATTGACTCTTAAATAAATTAGTGTCTTTTCCTGTCTTAATCATATTTTACATAAAATTTAAAAATTGATTGCAATCACCATTTTCCACATGAATAAATGACTTAAAGGTCATGCCCCTGTGAGGTGGGCTGTAATATATTCTCCCCACAGGGAGCACGTTTCTCAACACTAATTCATCCCTTTAATCCAGTCTAAATCAGAGAGTCTTACCTTTCTGTTTTCAGACTTTGAAAGGCTAGTCTTTGCAGAAAGATGTGTATAGCAGAGGTTAAGAAAATACACAGTGCAGGAGAGCACCACTGGAATGTACACTTTCTTTCTAAATGCCATCAGGGAGATGGGCATTGATTGGGGGCAGTACCATTGCCTAATCTGATTTTATGCCCCAAATATAGTAATATTTAAATGACAAGGACTCTAAAGACTTATTGAGACTAAACAAATTACACGATGGAACAATGGAAAGGGATGCGAGAAAGTAAAAATACAACACAATTTTCTTAAAAAATATGTTGATTCAATGGGATAAGCCTGTAGACTGATTAAATATATGTACAATATCCATTCTCAAGAAGTTAATTCATAAATATAATATAATCCCATTTTTAAATTGCATAAGGATGCTTTAGTTATGTGGTATTCTTATTGCTTCTAATTCTATTAAGGTAAATTAACATGACACACAATTGCTTTTCCAAAGATGAGAACATTTCAAATTTATTCCTCCTACCTTTTTTCTTTTTTTTTTTAATTAATTTTATTTATTTATGTATGTGTATGAATGTACTGTCTGCATGCAAGTCTGTGCACCCGTTTCGTGCAATACCGCGGAGGTCAGAAGAGGGTCTCGGATTCCCCTGGAACTGGAGTTCTCCTGGAATTGGAGCTTTAGACGGTTCTCAGCCGCCATGTGGGTGCTGGGGATCGAACCCGGGTCCTCTGCAAGAGCGTTCGGCGCTCTTAACCGCTAGGCCATCTCTCCAGCCCCCTTTTTTCTTTTTAAATCACATAAGCTTTATGGTTTACTGAATGCTGTTCCTCGGCCATATCTTTCTTGTAAAGTTTGTGGTAATTTTGTCTAAGCATAAGGAATTATTTGCTCTAAGTTTGAGAAATTTATCTTTACCTTTCTCTGCGTGCTACTTCCTTTCTAAGCTACATTCATGTCTATTTTATCTTCCTACCCCCAGAAGGGTTACAAGCTATTGATCTAATGATACAGGTCCTGACCTCCTTTCAGCATTCACTCTAGATGGGCTTCCATCTCCAGAGAGAATTGACTTTTATTGAGAATGTTCTTTGCAGTACATTTCCTGAACTCTAGGCCCACGTCAGAACCTCTGTTGAAACTTGTGCTTTCAACAAGAGTACAAGTACTCAGAATGTCAGTCCCAGTGGAATGCATTTTTGTTGACTGAAGTGCCAAGAGACAGAGGTGTGGTTTCAGAGCCCCCTCCAGCTCCCTGCCTTGCAAAACTCTTCTGCCTAGTAAAGATCTGGCTGTGTCAAATAGGCAGGTCTTTCCCCACCCCACACCCTGGTTTCACAGGGAGAGTATGTGTGACCCTTGGATGTTATGCTCTTTGTCTGACACTGAGACAAGTTAGAATGACATCAATTTTCACCAAGTCCCCCACGGCCTTGAGGGAGCAGGGGCTCTCAATGTGTTGCTTCTCCCAGAAAAGTGAGAAATATGATAACAGAGGGATGTCCCAGGGTGTGCTCTATGGCCTGGAGTGTTCAATGTAGTGAGGAACAGCTTGTGCTCACGCCTTGGTGACTACTTCCTCCTCCCTTAGATGGGTTCATTTCTTTAACCACAGTCTTTGTGGCTTACCAAATTTTCTTGGCAATTTTACAGGAGTTGACTTAGCTAGAAGCTGCTGACACAGAAGTGAAAAAAAAAAAAAGGATCCCTCAAAGCTACTGATTTAACTACAAAGCAGATTAAAAACACTTTACTAATTTTGCATTTTCAAAAATCAACATAAAACATTACATTTAAAAAAAAAATCAGTATTGGGCTGGAGAGATAGCCTAGCGGTTAAGAGCGCCGATCGCTCTTACAGAGAACCCGGGTTTGATCCCCAGCACCCACATGGCCGCCGAGAACTGAAACTCCAATTCCAGGAGAACTCCAGTTCCAGGGGAATCCGAGACCCTCTTCTGACCTCCGCGGCATTGCACGACATGGGTGCACAAACCTGCATGCAGACAGTACATTGATACACATTCAGAAATAAATAAAATTAAAAAAATTTAAAACATCAGTATTGTAGCCGGACGTGGTGGCGCACGCCTTTAATCCTAGCACTTGGGAGGCAGAGGCAGGTGGATCTTTGTGAGTTCAAGGCCAGCCTGGTCTACACTCTACAGAGTGAGTTCCAGGACAGCTGGGGCTACAGGAAGACCCTGTCTCGAAAAGACCAAAAAATAAATAAACAAATAAATAAATAATAAATAAATAAAAATAAAATCTATACCATGTATTTAAAAAAATCAGTATTGAGCAGTAAATGTGAATGAGAACATGTGTTCAAATTACCAAATATATTTATCATTTCATTCATTTATAGAAGTTGCTTTGGGTCAACTACAAGTACAAATTTTTAAGAAACATATTAGTTGTAGTCTTTGAAAACAGTTCCATATAGAAATGCATATATATATGCATATATATGTTACCTTTGGTGATTTGTGATAACTGATTATACCTCTATTTTTTTACTCTTTTTATTGAATTTGTAAAAAGTTTATATAATATATTTTTATCATATTTAGAGACTGCCCCCAACCTGCATCCCATGTACTAACTATTTTCTACCAAATTTCTTGTGCTCATAGTATATATTAAAGCCTAGAGTAAAATTGTGTGTCTAGGTGTCCTTTGGTGGGGATTCACCCACTGGAGCCTTCTTAACATAAAAAGAGTCTCGCCTGAAACAAAACTGATTCTCCCTTGGCCAGCAATACTTCCTCAGATAAGTTTGAGGTTACTTACGCATTTCCCCATCTCTATACTAGAATTTTTGCTTGCTTGAGCTTACTTGGGACTTGTGTATATTGTCACTATTGCTGTGAATTCTTATGAGTAACTTCCCAGCATCCTGGAAATCTCTGTTTCATTGTGGTCATCCACAACTTCTGGCTCTTGTGATCTTTCCAACCCATCTTTCCCAATGATCCCTGAGCCTTGGGAGGCAGATTTTGATATAGGGGATCTCTTCAGGGATAAGTGTTGTTTACTGTCTCTTGTTCTCTGACTGTTGGCCTATTGTAGTCTGCGTTAATCATTATCTGCTGCATGAGGAATTTTCTCTGCCTAATGTTAAGAGATCCACTGATGCATAAGCATAGGAATATGTCATTAATACTATATCTATTTGACAGAATAATATTATTAAGCTCACCTCTATGGCCTGTGACGTGGTTGGCCTTAGGTTCCTAAACTTGATATTAATGTCAGGAATGGGCTCCATCCTATGAAGTAGAAGTCAAATCCAATTAAAAAGTGATCTGGAGCTACAAGGAGACCCTGTCTCAAAAAGACCAAAAAAAAAAAAGTGGTTAGTTATTCCCATAATATTATGCCTTGATTGTGGTGGGGCTCACGTCTTGTAAACCCTGCTGTTTGTGTCACTTGTGAGATTCATAACTGGGTAAGGTTGATGATTTATTTTCTCTTCAGGTAGTATGCATAGCGCCTTCCAGCACTAGGAAAGGTGGTCTGCAGTGATGAGACTTTGAAGTTAGCACCAACTTGGTTTCTTTCTGCTTGCTCTACAGTTCATGTATGTAGTATCTTCGGCAATAGTGTCTTACCATCAAATTCTGGTGAGTGATACCTGGATTCCTTTCTATTCTGATTATGTAATCAATTCAACATTTTTTATGTTTTCATACATATAAATAGAAGTATACATGAAAATGTTTTCTTTAATACTGTGAAGTTTTTAAACCTTAAGTTTAGCATAGTATATGTATTCTACTGAGAACTATTGCAGCCATAGTGCAACTGAACTAAGAACACATTTTCTCAATAAATATTGACATGGTTTACCAACGTGTTCAGTAGAACAAAACAAATTTTAACATTCATTTAGGTAAGTAACTTTTCAGATTCTATTGACTGCATAAATCTTTCTTTTTTCATGGAGAACAAATCACATTAAATTCCATTATTTTAAATATGTGAGGATTATTCCTCTCAGTATATATAATACAGTTATCCAATGCTTATATGAAATCTGTATTTTATAAGAGATTGGACAATCTATTAAGGAATTTGTATCAATTTAATATCTTTGAACTACAAAGAAACAAAAATTAAATATGGAATCATACCAATTGTAGCATTAGTTTAAGAAATATAGAAACAATGGATGACATTAACATAATAAATTATAAAAGTAATGTTAACAAAAATGTGTCACTTCCTTTTGCTTTGACACTAGTACTGGATTAAACATGTTTTAAACTTAACAGAGGTCAGGAAACATATTCCATCCCACTATCTTTTATTTTTATTTTTAATATTTTATTTACTATTTTTGTTTTATGTGTATGAGTGTATTTTCTGCATGCATGTAAGTACACCCATATTATGCAATTCCCATGGGAGCCAGAAGAGATGTTGCATTTCTCCAGCCCCCTGGATTAAACATTTTATTGTAATATATTTTCATAGTATTCTCCCTCTCATATTTAATAAAGGTATTGATTCTAATTTATTGTTAAACACATGAAGATTTTAATTGGTTTACTGAAGTTCATATATCTAGGAACTAAGGCAAAATGTGATTTTCCTGATCATATATATATATATATACATCATACATATCATATATATATATATCATATATGTATCTGAAGCTACAATTTGAAATCTGAAATCTGGAATCCAAAGTTCTGATTTTACCTACTGTGTTATCATATGTTAAAAAGTGAGACTATAGAACTTAAAGAAATAAAATAAAAGATGAATGATCAAAGTTGATGAAATACACAAATGTTTATGTGTAATGATGGAAAAGGAAAGTAAAAACTCAAACACACCTTCCAAAACACAATGTAGCAGCAACTTCCTGAAAATTGATATTTGCTGTCATTTATTCAGTATAGAAATGTGTGTGTATGTTTGAAGGTAAAGCAATGGGGTTGATAAAAGAAAGAGAAAAAAAACAGCATTAGGTACAGAAGGGTGAAAGAGAATCTTGTGGAGACCAAAGCTTATGCTCACCACCGATGTTAATGCCTCTAAGAGGAAGAAAATATGAAGAGAGGGTGAGACTGCTGGAGAACAAACATGTCCCATCACTGAGGGCAATATACCAACTAGCTTCTATTTCTTTGATACAGTACCTATGCAGGGCTGCTAAGAACTTACTTTCACTGTTCCTATGGAAAATCTGAAGTACAGTAGTGATTTTCTTGTCTCAGTGGGTAGAGTGTAGGGAATAAAAGAGATCTTCACCTGCAGGGCTGTGGGTAAAACAGTGAGCCACGGGAGGAAGGGAGACAGTTTTGGATTGGGATGTCTTTATTCATTTCTTCAGCTACTGAATGGAAACCCATAAGAACTGATTTAAACTTGCACAGGTGTCAGAACTGCCATTGAAGCTACTTTTCAATGTATGTGTCTGCTTTTTAAATTACCATTCTTCTGTGGCAAGTTAAATAAATGATCATATAACTACTTTCTGTAAAGTGTTGATGAAATGAAAATATTTTGATTAATTAGACTTCTTTTCATGTAGATTTTAGGATCAATCTTATTGCATACAACTAAAATGATTCACCAACAACACCCAAGCAGTTGGCTAGAAATTAGTGTAAGGATCTTAGAGCAGAGTACTCATTATCGACTCCAATGGAAGGAAGGCAAGGCTTGTAGAAAAGGAAAATTTATCCTTCACTTTGAAGTTCTTTTCTAGTGAAGTCAGTTTGCACATGCATGTTGAATAGGTACTATATGCTAGAACACTGATGGTTCTCATTTAAATCCTGGGATACATTGCCCTGGAAAGCCTCACAATGATGTTGAGCCTGTGGTAGCTACATAGAGACTGATTATCTAAGACAAAGCATCAGCAGTTTCACCACAATTTAAGCCAACCCATCTTACAGTATCTATAAATCTACCTCAGATGAAAGTGTCTTATCCAGAAATGTGAAGATGGTAGAACAATCCTGGAAGGCAGGATTATCCCAAATTTTGTGTTAGTTCATTTTCCATTGTAGCATGAAATGCTGGAGATAAACAAACTTACAGTGATTAAAAAGTTTATTTTGCTGACAACTTGTGGCAGTTTCAATCCATGACTGTTGGTCCCATTGCTTTGGGCCTGTCGCTCACTACAACAGGAATTGTATGGTCAAGCAGAGCTGCTGAACTCCTGGTTGCAGGTTAGACAACAGGTATCAGATCCTGTAGGCAACTTTGACATACTCATCTACATAAGGAAACCATCTACACATAGAAATGTAAAATGAAATCTGTTATAAAGGATTTAAAAAGTGGTACATTTTTCTAGAATACTTGTCATCAATGCAGTTGGCAAGGTAGAGATTGCTTTGGGTTGATCAGTACATGAAGAGGAAGGATGTGATTATATGCTACTATAAATTTTTATAAATATACTCAGACTATGCTAATTCAATTTTAAGTAAATTTTCTTTCTTCAATTTAAGTTAGCTTACTATAATGCTTTGATTTTATAAAACAGTAAAATTTTAATATTCTGATTTCCTTTTGTGGTAATAGTTTAATACAAACATAAAAATATATAAAATTATTTTTATAACTTAATTCTTATAAGCCTTTTCCTATTCTTTTTATATTTTTTCTGAGACATGATCTCACTATGTAGCCCTGCCTGGCTGAGAACATCCTATGTAGACCAGGTTGGCCTTGAATTCATAGATATTTGCTTTCATCTGCCTCCCAACTGCTGGGCTTAAATGTTTTCATCATCATACCCAACCCCCTATACATTTTTTTGATTTGTTTTTTGTGACTTAAAAAAAAAATGTACATACACTTACTAACTGAATGATGTTTACATGTCTTTAATCCCAGTACTTGGGAGGTAGAGGCAGGTGGGTCATTATGAGATTGAGGCCCACCTTATCTACACAGTGAAATCCATGGGGCTACAGGGAGACCCTGTCTCAAAAAAGTGCATGTAGAAATTATCATATATAAAGCCAAGATCATTGATACCTCCATCACTTCTTCAGCATCCCTTACTTTAATGTCATGGAGACAATAACACACATGGCTGTGCCATCTTCCACAATGATGATACCTTCTGGATACCTCCGGAAGGACCCCTGAGATCCAGTTTTGAAGTTAACTTTCTATTTATGTAAGTATAAGGTCTACACTGTAAAACACCAATAGTGAGCCTATACACTAATAGTTAATTAATATTATACAATTCTATGCTTTATACAATTTATGTTAGATGCATAGCAGGCTTGATAAGACTGGCATGTTGATAACCACCAAAGAGAATTATGTGTTGTGTGACAATGATTGTGTCACTTCAAGGCAGGAATATCTCAGTTTCTTGATAATCTTTTGGGATCATCATGGAGTTTGTGGTCCATCATTGTCTAAAATGCCACATTACTGTGTGATAGTATTTGACATTTCTGTTGCCTGACTTGCATTTTCAGTTTAGGCTAGTTGGGGCTAATACTGATAATTTTATATATCTGAAGAGAGTAGGAAAGTTATGAGAAGACTAGATAATTTAATATGGTTTTCCTTAGGTGTCTGACAGCTAAGGAAAATTATAGGCAAATGTTAGGAGAAGGACTAAGCCATGAATTCAAATTAGATTGCACACAGGGTAGTCAGAGAGCTTCAAGTGCACCAGGAAAAGACCCCAGACATGACCAAAATGTCTGCTTGCATCATGTTGCTGATGAACTGTTGGTGGAAACATCTCACGTTAGCTCTCCAGATGTAAGAGATGGAGAAATGAATCCCACTCCTTGACAAAGAGGATCTGCTGTAAGCCATGTCAACTCATATTTGAAGGCAGGCAATTTGTTTGAGACCAGTTTTATTATTTATCATATTTATATTTTTTAATGAATTATTTCAAATCCTTTCTTTCTAATCACTAATCTAAGCCTTAGTATTTATTTTATGATTTGATATTTGTCTGCTTTGTATCATGAAGCTTGCATCAAAAGTTGAGGAAACCAAGTTTTCAAAAGATTGGCTTTTCCAAGAAGAGGTCCATGGTGACTCAGGTTATAATTGATCACATATTTCTTCACTGTTGGCTGCTGTGTGGCTGCTGAGTTTTAAAAAATATTACCTAAAGAGCATTCTGGGGGATAAATTATCATTTATTTCTGGTGAATGGCATCTCAGAATTATTTACAGGAATAATCAAGTGAGGATATAGATTTCATGTCCAGAATAAAGGAAAATATTTAGCTCGTTTAGGCATGGAAGTTCCCTTTGCTTTTCAAGTGCAGTCCACTGACCATCTTAGGAAGAAAGCTGAGAAAAACAAGGATGACATAACTTGAGAGCAGAGGGTGGAGGGAAAGCGAAATCACCAATGATCACAGGAACAAAGCAGTTGGACCAGAACAGTCATTGCTCATAAACCAAACAACACCTCAATTCCTTTACCTATGTGATCACTGACTTCCATATACAATACCTTTAGTTATTTTATGTCTTTTTTATTTTATTTATTATTTTCATATTATTGTGTGCATGAGTGTATTGACTGCATGTAGATAATGTATCCTTGTTGTGAAATGCCTGCAGAGGTCAGAAGAGGACATGGGATCCATTGGAACCAGAGTTACAGATGGTTGTTAGCTACAATGTGGGAGCTGGAAATTGAATCTAGGTCCTCTGCCTGAACACATAGTACTCTCAACGGCTGAGCCATCTCTCTAGCATGATTATTTTAAGTCTTATAAGAAGGTAATTTACTTGAGTAAAGTTTTCTAAATCTATGCTTTCTGGAATCTATTTGAACCTCAACCACTTGATTCTTTTCTCCTCATTCATTCATTTTTAATTCTAAGGCTCACAAATGTCTATCTGCTAAGTAGTTCATATTTATATTACATTTATCATATATTTGGCTTATGTATGGCTTATATTTACCTAATTTGGATAATTAAAACTGACCTATTTTTCTTTCTATTTAAATATGCAGTGACTTCTCTTATATGGAAGATGATAAAAAGTCTACTTAAAGGGGATTGATGATTAATAGAGATTGGGAAAGGTGGCTGGATACTGGAGGGGGTAGAAAAAAGTGATTGACTTTAATCAGTGTTCATTTACAGAACATCCACAATTCAACTAACATGTACTCTTATTTACTTTTTATTTAATATTTATTTATTTATTTATTTATTTATTTATTTATTCATTTTTGTCTTTTTGAGACAGGGTCTGCTTATAGCACTAGCTTTCCTGGAACTCATTATGTAGACCAGGCTGGCTTTGACCTCACAGAGATCTGCATGCCTCTGCCTCTCAAGTGCTGGAATTAAAGGCATGTGTTGCCACATCTGGCTAATATGTACAATTTATATATGATAAAAATGTAAGATGCTTAAAGAATAATAGGGCTGGAGAAATGGCCTAGCAGTTAAGAGCGCCGACCGCTCTTACAGAGGACCTGGGTTCTATTCCCAGCACCCACATGGCAGCCGAGAACCATCTGAAACTCCAATTCCAGGAGAACTCCAGTTCCAGGGGAATCTGACACCCTCTTCTGACCTCTGCGGCATTGCAAGACACGGGTGCACAGACTTGCATGCAGACAGTACATTCGTTCATACACATACAAAAATAAATAAAATTAATAAAAAAAGAATAATAGTCTCTTTATCACTATAATTAAATTACCAGAAGTGGCATATGCCATCTTCATCCTCAAGGACGATTCTGTTTGTGGGCTAACATGTGACAGAAAATGTGTTCTGCAATTGTTTCTTTTTGAATTATTCCATTATTATAAAATTTAACCTCACTCTGATTTGATAATACTGAAGTGAAATTAATCTATTTATTTAACAATGATTTGCAAAATCACTCCTATATTCACAGGTCTGTTTAAAGTATTGCTTATAAATTAATTGCATGACCTTACTCTTTAAAATGGTTTCAGATATTAGAAGCAATGGCCATCAGAGTATGTAACTGCATTGCTATTCATTGAGTATTAATAAGATGTATAAATTGTGGGGAAATAGACAAATAGGGCATCTAATACATAATAAAGAGTATAAAGTTATTAAAAAGGTGTTTATTAAGTCTGAAAACCCAAGGGTTAGGGTATAATGCATAGAAATGGATTAATGTAGAGGAGGGTTTTCTTCTAAGCAGAGCTGAATTAGGAGCTATGTCAAACACACTTTTGGATGTGGAGATTAAGACTCTTAGTTATGAGCAAGTTACATGTTGTTATTGTGAAAGAACATCCAAGAGTCAAGCAGAGGCTGTGAATGAGAGAATTAGATGTGCTGGCATAGAAATTAAACTTGGATGTGGGATCTAACATAGTAATGGGGATCTGAGGAAAAAAAACGACACATTTAATTTGCATATTTATTTAAATGCAGGCATGTGTGAAAACACACACTGACAACATGAACTAAATTTGAGTTCAAACAATACAATAAATAATGGCACATTTAATGTTTAATATTTGTGCCCACACACATAAAACCCAGGCCTAGGACAGTGGTTCCTCTTTGAATTTTAAGGAAATATATTTTGCAATGGAAAATGAACCCTGAAGTGGAGTTTGGATAATCACTGAATATTTAAATGTGAAATATACCATACATAATTTGAAAGTGATAAAAATCTCCCATTTTTGATGATTTAAGAAACCAAAATATAGAAATCAAGTCCATTAACTTATATTATTTTTTTTTGTATTTGTGGTTTATTTTGTATTTGTGTATAAATCTCTACTGAAATACCTCTCTATATAAATATATGTTGTTTTTTTTAAGTATACCTTTTTAAACTGCAAATCTTACAGAGTGGATTTTAATGACTATCTTCCTCCAAGCTCTTGGCCTTCTTCAGGCCTGGCATGAAAACTTGCTTTAAGGACTTTTCAGTATCTAGCTCCCTTTTTTTTAAACACAAGCATCCTTCATATAAAACCAATTTGCATGCAGTTGTGTCCCAGCCCACACAACCCAAGGCTCCCACCATCCAACTGGAGGGGCTTGAGTGTTCAATCAAGTTGATCAAATAAGTGTCCAGAATATATTGTCGTAGTTTTACCGTTCACCCCAATCACAGCCCCTACATTCTACCACTCCCCCTCTTCTGCAGATTGTTCCTTAGGCTTAGAGACAGGGCACGGGTGGACAAGAAGCACAACAGTCTACTTTGTCTGAAGATGTCATTTTGGACTCTGATCAGTTCTGGCTGTTTCATTTCATGGTCTGATCATTTGCCCAGGGATAAGCTTTCAATCCTACTAATGAAGCACAAGCAATTAGATATATAGGTATTTAAACATTGCTAGTTACTATGGTAGGTTACTTTGGTATAGACACAGATGTTTGGATGGTGTGTTAATCCCTGGATTACTTTTTTTCCCTGAGAAAGATGACAAGGCCTTACTGTGGTGTATAACATCTCCTAATCACTAGAGGGTATAAGCTTGTGGCAACATCCAGGAGTTATTCCGCCAAGGAGAGAGCTAATAATCAAATAAATTTGGGATATACAGACATATGGCTGCCACTGCTGCACATTATCTCCAAGCAGGTGAGGTGTAGCTGATGTTGGTGGAGGAGTCTTGTTTGACTCAAGGAGACCAACATTTGCTTTATTGGTTCAGTGGCCTTTGGTAACACTCTCTGGTATTCCAGAGACCAACTGTATACTTGTAAGTGTGATCTTGATACAATCTTCCCATGCTTACATGAGGTCATTGACAGCAGGGCGGGCCTTACCGCCTCCCTTCTTGCAGATATCCCAGTTTACAGGCAATAAGCCTTTACCTTTTGCGGGGCGGGGAGGCTTGGGTCCCCTGGCTAACATCTCCTTGGCAGAACAATCCATTGCTGTTATCTGTGCTCTCCTGTATTAATATATTTTGCTTATATGCACCACTTAAAGAGACTTTAGTATTATATTTGGTTCTGAATAGAGAATAATCCTTTTTACAGTTCCTATGTCTATCAGTCAATTAAAGAAAGCAGTTTTACCAGTTTTATAAGATATTACTTCTATAACAGTCAGCTCTAGTTTACAGTTAGAGGATGACTTCATTACCACCATGTTTTTCTTTGTTCTATGAAAAAGAGGTGAGGAGGTCTCTCATACTGAAACTGTGCTGCACCTAGAAGGTAAAGTTCATTAGGACTCATTGTAAACAGATGTTACACCTATGGTCCTCAGAGATGTTTGATGCCTGTAGCAGTCTGAGGCTTTTCTTCCTTTTAGTGTTAATATGGGTCAACTTCTCTGCTGGTATTTCTTGGTACAACCTACACGATGGAAGGTTGTATCCTTTCTTTCTCAGTCTTTGAGTTGGTGACGTTTTGACCTGTGGGAACATACAAATCTCTTCCCATAGTTAGTCTTAAGATTAAACTGAAAGCTTTTGACAAAAAGGTTTAATATGTAACTGTACCCCCCCTTTATTTACATATTTATTTTTTGACCCATGAGTCTCAAAAAGGCAGTTGTTGTACACATACCTATAGGCAGGGATCGAGGTGTAAATTTCATCAAATTTGTCCATGCTTTTTTGGGTGACTGTATGTTGTTAATTTGGGAAGCAAACTTAATTCCTTAAGTTAAATTATCCTACAGGTAGAAGAGAATGTTACAAGATGATACTGCATAACAGAAAAATTATAGAGAACATTTGTATATGTTAATCCCAAAGTTATTGTTATATAAATTTTAAGTAAAATACCATGTAATTTTATATTAAATATACATTAATAGAATATAGACCCATGTCCCTCTCCTGCCCCTCCCACCCTTCCCGGTTTCTCTGAAGTCATAATCCAGTCATATAGCTTTGAAGAGCAAAGTGTATATTGGGTAAAATTTATTTAGCAGGTACTCAACTCTGCCCAAGCTTTATCAACATAGTATAGGATATTTTAAGGCCTAGCGAAATGTTTAGATTAGTTAAATTTGGGTGTAGATTTTGGTGAAAATGGTAATACATTTGAACTAACTGGGAATATAAAATGCTAGTTGTTTTACTTATAATTTGTATTGGGTTAAGGTACACAAATGGTCTCTATATTTTTTTGAATTATACAACATCACAGTGTAACACTCTCTTTTACTTTTAGGACAATTTAAAGGAAATAAGTTTAAATTTTACTTCCCAAATAAGTAGAAGTCATAGTCCAGTCATATAGCTTTAAAGAGCAAAGAGTTTATTGGGTAAAATTTATTTAGCAGGTACTCAACTCTGCCCAAGCTTTATCCACAAAATATAGGATATTTTAATGCTTAGTGAATTGTTTAGATTAGTTAAATTTAGGTGTAGGTTTTGGTGAAAATGAACTAATTGGGAATATAAAATTTTAATTGTTTTATTTATAATTTGTATTGGGTTAACTTGTAGGACAATTTAAAGGAACTAAACTTAAATTTCCTTCCCAAATAAGTAGCATACAGTCAATGAGAAATAGTTTGGGTAAATTTAATAAAAGCTTATGCCTTGGCTCCTGTTTATGGGTATGTGTAATACAACTTAGTCATCTATAGGTCAAAACATAAAAACCTTAAAAAAAAAAGAGGGAGGTGGGGTAGTATCCTTTCTGGGATACAAATGGAAAACTCTGTGTTCCAATCCTATTGATAAATTTTCAATTTTTGAGACCTTGAAACTAACAATGGGAGGAGAATTTTATGTTCCCACAGGTAAAAATCACCAATCTAAATGCCTGAAAACATACAACTTATGGCTATGCAGGATGGACTGGGAAATGCCAGCAGAGAGGCTGACCCATCTGAACATTAAAGAAAGAGGAACCTCAGACTGCCTGAGTCAC
>VZQC01014560.1:6162356-6197356 GCA_009823505.1 Rhizomys pruinosus
AAAAAAAAAAAAAAAAAAGAGACATGTACCAAACTCTTTGTTCTCTCTAAGGAAGAGGCAAACTGTCTCTGGCTAGAAAGCTTTTGAAGAGGTTAAAGCTTCATAAAATACAGAACATAGAAAAGGGTCAGGACCTCAACATTTCAAGATCAGCCTATTTCTCAACCTTTTCAAATTGGAATTCCGTGTAGAAAGTCAGTTACTGGTCATTCATGTGTAATTTTCCTTATACAAAGTTTTATCTATTAAAACAAAGAAATATAAGAAGAGACAAAGGAAATAAGAGAAAGAGAAAGTGAGGGCATGGAGAGATGGAGAAAGGGACATAGTAAAAACAAAACCAGCTGAAAATCTGCCCTTACCTCATATTCTCCATGCAGCAACAGTACCGTGCTTAATTGACTGGTTACATTTAGGTTGATTATTTGCTTTTCTTCCTTCTGGACATGTGATAATGTCTGGAGATACTTTTAACTATGACCACGTTGGAGGACACTTTTAAAAATTAGTATCCAGGGACTCTGTTCTTCATCTAACTTTAACTGGCACTCTCCCTCGACCAGGAATTACCTGGACAAAGATGTCACTGATGTCAGGACTGGGGATCCCAAGTTTCAACTAACATCTTTTACAGTGGGACAGCAATTTTTTTCTTTTTTATTATATATATATATATTTTTTTTTACAAGATTATGTTACTAATCAAATCTAGACCCGTGTCCCCCACCCTACCCCCCGCCCCACCAGAGATCATGCATTCTGCCAAACATGCTTTTCATTGGGACAGCATTTTGTAAATCAGCTGTTTGTCCTGACAATCTGATACCAAAGAAACTCAGGAAAAATAATTATGTAAATCATTTCTGTTTCAGCAACAGAAAGAATGAAGTAGAAAATAGAATATCAACATTGGAAGATAAAATGGAAGTACTGGAATGCTCAAGCAAAAATTATAATGAGAAATTAAAAAAAAAAACAGGAGTGCAATAATCATGAAATATGGGACACCATGAAAAGACCAAACCTATGCATCATACATATAGAGGAGGGAGAAGAATCCCAGGATAATGGTGTTAACCAGATCTTCAACAGAATTGTAGAAGAAAATTTCTCCAAATTGAAAAAAAGACATACCCATAGAAATACAAGAAGCACATAGAAAAACCAAATAGACAAGACCAGAAAAAGAAATTCCCCATGCCATATTATAGTAAAAAACACTAGATGCCCCAAACAAAGACAGAATATTGAAAGCTACAAGATAAAAATGACAAGACACATATAAAGGGAAACCCATCAATATTACAGCTGATTTTCAATGCAAATGATGAAAGCCAGAAGAGCTTGGATCAGTGTTCCCAGTTCTAAATGACTATAGATGCCAACACAGAATACTTTACCCAGCAAAAATATTTAGTATAGTTGAAGGAAAAAGAGAGATCTTTTATGATATAAATAAAATGGAAGAATATATTTCCAGGAAACCAACCCTTCAGAAAATACTTGAAGCAATACAAAAAAAAAAAAAAAAAAAACAGAAGAAAGGAATGACTTATTTCCCAAGTGACAAGAGAAGAAATTAATGGAGGATGACTGTGGAAATACAAAAAAAATGTAAATAAGCTAAAATGAAGGAAAGCAATATACATCTCTCAATACTTTCTTTAAATTATTAATGGTCTGACCTCCCCAATCAAAAGACACAACCATGGTATTTGACAAAATAAAAAATAACCATAAAAATAATTTATGTGTCAATATTTTTCTCCTTGACAGTCAAGCAAGGATCCCTCTGCAGCACCCAAGCTACACTCATCTGCTGGAAAAGCTTGTGCAGCAGTGGCCAGGCTCACAGTCTGTATATCCCAAATTCTAATTGGCTATTAGCTCTTCTCCTTGGAGGAATAACCCTGGCTGATGCCCTAAAAGGCCTTTTTTCATCCTCTAATGGTTAGGAGATTTTATAAGCCACATGAAGACCCTGGCATACTTAACAGAAAAAATCTATTCCTGGGATTAGCATACCAATTCCAAAAACATCTGTGTCATACCATGGTAATTCCTACCCACTACACCACTTGGTACTGTTTAAATCCTATATTAATCTATGGTCTTCGTGCTTCATTTGTAAGATTGAAAGGCTATATATTATACTGTTTAAGTACCTATATATCTAATTGCATGTGCCTCATTAGTAGGATTGAAAGGTTATGCCTGGAAAAGCTGGCAGCCCATGAAAGAAAACAACCAGAATTGACTAGAGACCAAGACAACAGCTCCAGAGAAAGTAGACTGTTTTGCTTCTCATCCACCTGTGACCCTTTTCTAAGCCTAGGGAACAATCTGTGGAAGAGGGGGCGTGGTAGAATGTAAGGGCTACGATTGGGGTGAATGGTGAAACTACAACAATATAGACTGGACACTCATTTGATCAACTTGATTGAACATATAAGCCCCCCCCCCTGCTGGATGGTGAGACCCATGAGCTGTGTGGGTTTGGGCACAACTGCTCGTAAATTGGTTTTACATGAAGGATGCTTGTACTCACAGATTATCACCTACTGTTAAAAATAAATGAAAACAAAAACAAAACAAAACAAAACAAAACAAAAAAAACAGAGAAAGACGCAGAAAAGTTATGGCAGAATGCATGATCTGGGATAGGTAGGGGTGGGGTCGGGGGAAGGGAAGGGGATATATGCCTGAACTGAATTGGAAAATGATGTATGAAATACACAAAACATCAATAAAAAATATAAAAAAAGAAAATGCTTTCCTTAAGAAAATTACATACATTAGAAATGAAAATTTACTTTTTAAATTTAAACTGCTCTTCAGAGGCTAGAGAAATTGCTCCACCATTAAACTGAAATGCTTCAGAGAAGTTTGCGAAGTCACTGAAACATGATGTAGGATTTTCTAATCAAATGAATCACAGGTTTAACATCTTTGCTTTTCTTGCTGGTGAGAGACAGGGTGGGAGGGCTTAGGTGGGAGGGAGGGGGAAGGGAGGGAGGAACAAAGAGGAGAGAGGAATTGAAGTAGTAGCAAATTGTACTTGGTCTGTGAAACTATACAGTTTGAGAACACAGCCCACCAACAGTGCACCTAGCAGATCATTTGTTCTAAATAAACTTCAAGGTCAAAATGAGAGAGGTAGAAAGAGTAGAAATTATGTGGTTGACAGTTTATTGTTCCTTATAGAATGAAAAAAAGAGCATGTAAGAACTATCAGAGGCCAACATTACTTTGATGTTGTTATGGGAAATAAGGTTTTAAGGAAAGAAAGTAATTGAGAAAGCTATAAATTAAAAAAAAATGTTAGCCAACCATGCAGCAAATTTAGCAACTCTGGACAATTCTGCATCAGACGCTAAGTGTATAAGTTGCCAAAGCAAGACAACTTCCACCTTTAAACATTCTCTAATAGCAATGGATACAGATAATGAATATCAACATATTGAATGAAGGGTATATTAGAAATTCTGTATATGTGACTGGGCAGTATTACTGCACTGATACATTAGGCAGTATATGGGGACAGTAATATGGTGGATATATAGCTAACTGCATTCAAAAAATAATTCAGTGACGTCTCCCTGCTTGCATTACTTTACTTTTTTATACTTGTCAAATAGTGTATAAAGTTGGAATTGGATGTCTACATTTTTTCTCTATAATGTTTGATGTATTACTGAGTTCAAAGTCAACACTTATCCTTACAAATAGTGACACTAGAACAGGGAGAGGTAATCAGGAACTGAGTTGAATGCATGAGCACCATTCTACTGCTCCCTGACGATTTCCATAGTTATTGAATATGCATTTCATTTTTTTCTCCTCCCATAGGTTACTTGCAAAATAATGATTCTTTTGTAAAATTTTAAAGTGGTATTTTTCTGTTTTTATTGAATTTTTGTGAATTTTATTGAAACATCTTAACCATATTTAAAGGCCCTTTTTATACCACCCTTAGACCCCCCCCCCGCCCACAGGATTTCATGCATCTTGCCATATATGTTAAGTCCTATCCAGTCAAATTTGTTCCCAGCTATCCATACATGTAATTTCATCCATTGGAGCCTGCCCAACTTAGCTAGCACCACTCCCTTAAACATCAATGCTCCTTTATCCATCAGGGATCATTTCCCTATAGTTCCTCAGCTAATGTTGAGGCTTCTTACACATCTCCTCACTCCTATGCTGGGTTTTGGTCTACTTCAAGTTTTCATGTGTCTTGCACATGCTGTCACCATTGTTGTAAGTTCATAGGAGCAAATTCCCAGCCTGGGTGCATGAAATTCAATATAGGAATTTTATCCTGGGGCATGCACTTTGCAGTCTCTTATTTTCTACCTTGTGGTCAGTTGTAGTATTTTTTTGTGTGTGTTAATCAGCATTTTTTGCCTGAGGAAGCTTTGCTGATGAGAATTGAGAGATGCATGAATTGTCTCTCTTCCCTCATTCTGTAATTTCCCCGAGCCTTAGGTGCAAAGGTGGTTGCACTGTAGATGTGTAACTTAAAGCTGAGCATTTCAAAGACACTTATTCCCTGTGTGTGACCAGTTGTGTATTAGTCTCCATCTCTTGCAAAATGAAGCCTGTGTGATTTTGTCTTAAACTCTCCAACACAAAGCCCAGTACTCATTCTGAATCCTCTTTCCTTGTGTGCTTTGAGGCTCTGTTTAGTCCCTGTCCTCAGACAATTTTGCTACTGCTGTGACTTATTTGACCAAAAGTATTATTTTTCTCATGGTCATCTGAGAAGCATAACAAAGAATATCCAGTCTGCTGAAGTCAAGAAGACCCCACTGAGCTCAAGATGCCTCTTAGTATCTCTAAGCTTAGTGTCCACAAACTGGGTAAATCACCACATTGAACCATCATTTTTTGAATCTGTGTACTATCCAGTCATCATATTATTTCCCACTTCATAAAATGCATTTGGAGAGGCAATTTCATGGAGAGAAAGGATAAATGAATCAACTGGAACAATTGCCTTACACTGTGAATAGATTTTCCAGAGACTGTGTTGTCCACTTTTGAGCTTGGAATGTTAATCATGTCACCAATATCTGTAGGCTTGCTACTGGGGACATGGCAGACGATCCAAAGTGCCCGTGTAAAATGCCAGCCAGTTCTTAGTTGCACTCTGGAGTGATGTATGTCTCAGGAGTTCTAGGGAATCTGCTTTTGCCCCTCCTTTTTCCTACTATAAGCCTGATACGAACAAAATCGCTTAGTTAATCCTCTTACAGGGCTGGGAAATGGTCTTAGCAGTTAAGAGCACTGCCAGCTCTTATAGGTGACCCAGGTTCCCTTGCCAGTACCCACAGAACACTGGAGAGCAATCTGCAAGAACAGTCTCAGGGGATTCAGCGCCCTCTTCTGGCACCATGCAAACACATAGTGCACTTGCATGCAGGCCAAACACTCATACACATAAAACAAAAATACATAAATCTTTAAAATTAGATTAAAACCTTCCAATAATTTTGTTTGTTCTTGATCCTTAGGGGAAATGCAAACGTTTTACAGTTGCACTGGTAATTCCTACCACTTGTCCCTGTTAATAATCTGACCAGCCTTCTCACTACTCTACTTGTTGAATCCATTGCATTCTTCACAAAGCATAACATGGCACATCACACTCAGGGCTTTTATATTACTTACTGATTCAATTCCTTGGAATTACATACATACATGTATGCATACATGCATGTGTCCATACATGAGATAAAACACAAAAGCACATACTTCTGTGATGGATTACCTCATTCTTTCAGATATTTTGTCCCTGATTGAGACTATTCCCCATCATCCCACTTAAGATTGCAATTCATAATCTGGAACTATTCCAATAATTCAGTTATTCATTTAGTAAGTGGTAAGTGGGAGAACACATGTGTGACTTCAAGGAATCCATTGAAATGAAGCAAATATTTCTTTCATCCATATGGCAATTCTTTCTAATTTTTCTAAAAACTCTAAATTTTCAACAACTATAGTTAGTCCACAAAATTTCCAAAGAAACCAAGAATAATACACATAGACATCAAGTACTGATCCAACTATGCTTTGGGAACCATTACTAACTATAGAACCCATTTTGAAATCACATTTTAGACAAGTTAATTATATATAATACCAGTTTGCTAATTATAAAACTATAGAATCGGAGAGGTTCAAAGAAATAGTGTACAATTGATAACAGATTCATTATTATACTATATTTTATAAGCCTCTATATACTAAATATCTAACTTTTAAATCCTCTGGGTGGGAAAGAAGTGGCCTGATAACAAGTAGTTGGTAGAAGACATGAAAAAAATGGGTCTTGGTATGCAGAGGAGGTCAGGAAACTTCTTGTGAGAGCTGTTCATTTATAACGATCTCTTACTTTTCCTGTTGCTCTTAACCTAGAATCAGTGAGGATCCAGGCTTGGGAGTCTGTATTTTTCTGATGGGAACCTTATACAAAAATGTTTTCAAGATTTCATTTGTATATAAATGTTGTATTTATATATTTTCCATGAATGATTACATTTATCTAAAGTGTTATCTTATCTTAACCAGCAGTTTTTTTGAATTCTTGGCAAAACTCAGGCAGACCTGAGTTAGAATTTAGCTTTATCACCAATGTCTGTTATCCAGTGAAAAATAAGTTTCTTTCCTTAACTTCACATTTTTTATCTTCCAAATGCATATCAATCATTTGTGTGAATTAATTAAAATTTGTTTCATGAAACTTTTTTTGGTCTCTTTGAGACAGGGTTCTCTCTGTAGCCCCAGCTGTCCTGGAACTCACAGTGTAGAGCAGGCTGGCCTTGAACTCACAGAGATCTGCCTGCCTCTGCCTCTCAGGTGCTGGGATTAAAGGAGTGCACCACAATGAATTTTTTAATGTTTAAAATACATTTTATTTTTTAATGCTTTTATTGATGTTTTGTGTATTTCATACATCATTTTTCAATTCGGTTTAGGCATATTCCCTTTTCCCTTCCCCCCATCCCAGATCCTGCATTTTGCCATAGCTGTCCTGCGTTTTTCTCTCAGTCTTTTTTTTTTTTAATGCTTAGGAATTCACATTTTCTTCCATTAATTTTATATTAATCTAAAATATGAATACATACTCTTCACCCATATACAGTAATTACAGAGTCTGAAAATAAGTGGTGGGTGTATTCTAGAGCCCATTGGGAGATTTACATTATAACAACATAGCTGCTTTCAGATAAACAGAAATATAACAATAATGTTGTTTAGCTTGTCTTTCATCTGGGGATTTGGTGTTAGCATCCACGAATGAGGGAACCCATTCACCATTTGTTTTTCTGGGACTGTGTTACTTCACTTAGCATAATGGCTTTGAGCTTTATCCATTTGCCTGCAAAGATCATAATGTCATCTTTCTTTACCACTGACTAGTACTCCATTGTGTAGATGTACCACATTTTTTCATCCACTTGTCTGTTGAGGGGCATTTGGGTTGGTTCCAACTCTTCGCTATTGTGAACAGAGCTGCAATAAACATGGATGTACATGTATCCTTGCGGTAGGATGAGTCTATATACCCAGGAGTGCTATGACTGGGTCAGGTACTAGGCTCATTTTGAATCTTTTAAGGGTTCTCCACAGTGCTTTCATAGTGGTTGTACAAGTTTACATTCCCACCAGTAGTGGATGAGTGTTCCCCTTTCCCCACAAACTCTACAGCATTTGTTGTCTTTTGTTTTCTTGATCTCAGCCAGTTTTATCTTACCGAAGTGAGATGATATCTGAGAGTGGTTTTAATTTGCATTTCCTTAATTATTAATGATGTTGAACACTTTTTAAGATGTTCCCCAGCCATCTTTAATTCCAGACTGGTGAAGTCTCTGTTCAGCTCTTTACTCCCTCTTTTGAGTGAGTCATTTGTTTTCTTCTTTGTTTTTTGAGTAGTTTATATATTCTGAAAGTTAATGCTCTGTCAGATGTATCCCTGGTGAAGATTTCCTCCCATACTGTGGGTTTTCTCTTCACTTCCTTGATTGTTTCTTTCACTGTAAAGAAGCTTTTGAGTTTGATGATGTCCCATTTGTTGACTGTTGACCTTATTTCCTATGCAGCTGCTGTCTGATTTAGAAAGTCTTTTCCTATGCCTATGTCTTGTAGGTTGTTGCCAACTTTTTCTTCTATCACCTTCAGGGTTTCAGGCTTCATGTTGAGATCTTTGATCCACTTGAAGTTTATTTTTGTATAGGGTGAAAGGAAAGGGTTTAATTTTGTTCTTCTACAAATGGTGATCCAGTTTTGCTAACACCATTTGCTGAAGATGCTATCCTTCCTCTATTGAGGTTTCTTTTGCCCCTTTGTCAAAAATGAGGTGGCTGAAATTGTATGAGTTCAAGTTTGGATCTTTAATTTTGTTCCGTTGGTCAATGGGTCTGTTTTTGTGCCAGTACCAGGCTGTCTTTATGACTATGGCCCTGTAATATAGTTTGATGTCTGGTAGAGCAATCCCTCCTGTATGGAATTTTTCACTCAGAGTTGCTTTAGCTATTCGGGGTCTTTTGTTTTTCCATATGAATTTAAGGACTTTATTTTTCCAAGTCTGTGAAGAAACTCATGGGGATTTTGATTGGGATTGCATTGAATCTGTATATCAATTTGGGTAAAATGGACATTTTTACTATATTAATTTTCCCAATCCATGAGCATAGGAGGGATTTTGATGTCATTTTCAATCTCCTTCTTCAGGGGTTTAAAAATTTTGCTGTAGAGGTCTTTTGTATCTTTGGTTAGGTTTGTTTCCAGGTATCTTATTACTTTTGAGGCTATTGTGAAACCAGGCAAAGACACAAACAATAAAGAAAACTATAGACCAATATCATTAATGAACACAAATGCAAAAATTTTCAACAAAATACTTGCAAATCGCATACAGACCCACATCAAAAAGACCATCCATCATGATCAAGTTGTATTCATACCAGAGATGCAGGGATGGGTCAACATACATAAATCAATAAATATCATAAAACATAAATGGACTAAAAGACAAAAACACATGATCATCTCAATTGATGCAGAAAAAGCCTTTGACAAGATCCAGCATCCCTTCATGTTTAAAGTCCTAGAGGGAATAGGACTAAAAGGAACATTCCTCAACATTATCAAAGTCATATATAGCAAACCCACTGCCAACCTCATCCTAAATGGAGAACAATTGGAACCATTTCCCTTAAAGGTGGGAACCCAGTAAGTCTGCCACTCCTCTTCAACATAGCACTTGAAATGCTTGCTAGGGCAATAAGCCAGGAGAAGGAAATTAAAGGAGTACTAAACAGAAAAGAAGAAATTAAGTTATCCCTTTTTGCAGCTGATATGACAGCTTACCTAAGGGATGCTAAAAACTCCACCAGAAAACTTCTAGAAATGATTAAGAGTTTTAAGTAAAGTGGCAGGCTATATAATTAACCTAGAAAAATCAGTAGCCTTTCTTTATACCAACAATAAACTAGTGGAGAAGGAATATAAGAATATAAGAAGACCTTCCCACAATGAATTTTTTAAACACTTGTTTACTTCATTCTCATCTTCTCTTTGCAAAGATAATTCAGACCTAATACACAGAAGTCAGTGATTATCCAGATATGTGCTTATCAGTTATTCTCTGTCTTTGGTTCTCATAGTCATGAAGAGCAAAGAGTATTATTGTAATTAATATTTTATGAAATAATATGTAAATTTAACATTAGGGGATCTGCTTATGAGCTGGTATAGTTACAGAACTGAATCTTGTGTCAAAGGTATTTGGTTTCTATATATCATTTGTATCATATTGTCTTATTTTTCTGTAACCTGAATTATCTTCTATTACTACAACCTAAAATTAAGAATTTTATGTACTATGTGACTGGCAATAACCAACCATCTGGAAAACATGTCTAATCTTTTCTTGGTCTATTAACCATCTTGAAAATATCTCCACTTATATATTTAAATAATAATTCAGAATTAATATAATTATAAGATAAAAGATGTTACAATAGAAGTATTCCATAGAGAATATTCTAGACCAATATTCTAACTTAATAGACGGAGAATTTGGAAGCCAATATCAGTGATTATCTTGTACAAGATGTTCCAGATACTTAATACCAGAAGCAAGATAAAAACGGGGCATATTTATTCACAATTAAGCATTTCATCCTTCATAGTCCTAATGCTGTTAACATTTTTCCAGTGGTGTAATCCCAGTGAAGCTGCATAGCACAAAGGAAAGAAAATTGTATTCACTTATCTATCTACTCAAAAATGAACACATTTCCTATTAACTATCTTCTACACAATAGGTATCATCCATTAATTGGGATCTTGCAAAAGCAAACTGAAAACAAGCATTTGTGTGCATGTATTTATTTGGGAGATTTATTTTTAAGGCCTTTAAGTGGTATATTATACTATATGGTTTACATATGTGAGTTATGAAGTTTCAGCCAATTAAGCTAGTCTGAGAAACCATACAGAACACAGGTTGGCATCACCCCCATAGAAATGGGATTTTATTTAGAATTTCTTCTAGTTTATATTCTGAATGTTCATTTTCTCCTAGATTTAAATTTTTCATATGACCTATAACATTTGGTTAGGACTACATAGTGATAGCATCCGTTTTTCTAATTTGGTTAGGACTACATAGTGATAGCATCCGTTTTTCTAAGACACATCTATGTTCTTAGAGAAATATATTTATAAGACAATAACATATATTAAATTTTGCTGTGATAGTTTCTTAGGATCTGTTCTGTAAGACCTGAATTTAAAGATTCATTTCTATCTTATTTTTGCTCAAATGTCACTCAGATTCTAATGTGTAACAAAGTACCTGGGATAAATCAATTTAAAAAATAGAATGTTTGTGCCTGGGTGGACAAACCCAGGCCCCTCCATACACGGTGCTCTGTGTTTCTTGGGCAGGAATCAGAAGAAGCAAGACAGGAAGGGCTCAGGAAAGGTACATCTTTTCAAGCCATTCCCCCAGTGATTTTCTCTCTCCAGCTAGGCCACACATCCAAAACAGAGCCTTAAGTTATGAATTCATAATGGGATTAATGAAAGTATCATCATCACAATCAAGCTAATTTTCAAAAGTGATACCAAGTGGGAACAAAGCCCAGAAAAAAAAATGAAGCTTTTTTGACAACAGGTATTATTAGTCTGTGATCAGTGTTTTGAAAACTTCATAGAAAATTTTCAGTGAATAATCATTTTAAATATTTTCATAGAGGAAATTTGACAAGTATTTTTACATGCCTTCTTAACTTACAATTGACTGACAAAGAATTGCACATATTACCAGTGGCTAGGTAGTTAAATGTTACTATATATATTCTAATGAAAATGCTAGCACATTCCTATGAAGTACACAGTCAAATCCACAAATTATTACAGTTTATTTTTATTTATTTATTTTTTAAATTTTATTTTATTTATTTATGTGTATGAATGTACCTCTCTATGTAGGTTTGTGCACCCGTGTCATGCAATGCCTCGGAGGTCAGAAGAGGGCGTCGGATTCCCCTGTGTGGTGGTTTGGATGAGTGTCCCCCATAGGCTGTAAGTATTCAGACATTTGTCTCCAGTTGGTGGCGCTGTTTTTTGGAGGTCTTGGAGGGTGTGGCCGTGCTAGAGGAAGTGCGTTGTTGGGGGCAGGCTTAATGAGTTTGACAAGCCTCGTGGTCTACAGTTGCCCTCTCTCTGCTTCCTGTGCTCTTTGCAAGATGTGACCCTCGGTTTGCTGCTCCAGATCCAGCCGCCACGCCTCCCGCCACAATGGACTCTAATTCCCTGGAACCACCAATCATAAGCTCAAATAAACTCTTCCTTTTATAAGTTCCTTGGTCATGGTGCTTTATCACAGCAACAGAAAACTGACTAATACACCCTGGAACTGGAGTTCTCCTGGAATTGGAGTTACAGACAGTTCTCATCCACCATGTGGGTGCTGGGGATCAAACCCGGGTCCTCTGCAGAGCAGTCAGTGCTCTTAATCACTAGGCCATCTCTCCAGCCCAAATTATTACAGTTTATTATAAAATCTTCTTTTGCCTCTTCTCTGCCTACCTTCCCAGACAAGCATTGATTATTTTCTTCCATTATATATTATTTTTCATCATTTTTACTTTTATAAATGTCATAACCAGTGTGTACTGCATTTCTTCTTCTTCTTCTTCTTCTTCTTCTTCTTCTTCTTCTTCTTCTTCTTCTTCTTCTTCTTCTTCTCCTTCTTCTTCTTTGGCCTTGCATAGTCATTGGGTATTTATCCATGGTTTTGTATGTGTCAGAGTTACATTCCTTGCTTTTGTTGAGCACTGTTTTACTGTGCAGATATACCACTCTGCTTACTCATCCATCTGTGGATGCAGATGTTTCCAGTTTGCAGTTATTAAAAAATAAGCCTGATAAACGCATGCACACACATTTATTCCTCTTATGTTAGCCATAGAATGGAATGTTTCACTATATGAGATATATACATTTAAATGCTTAGACACAATCAATAGATTTCCAAAGTAGATTAAGTTTTACATTTCCAGCAGTGTTCATTTCCTTTTCTGTCTTCCTCACATTCCTGAGAACATTCCGTATGCTCAGTCTTTTAAAGTTTTGTTAGGCTCAATATGGGCTTATTGATAACAGCATTATTTGTTTGATTTTTTGAGAAGTAATGCCACTGAATCTTTTCATATACTTAATTGCTACCTGTACATATTTTTTCAGCATGGCCCTCACCACCCTCTCCATCTTATCCAATATCCTTCTTAGAAGGTCCTGGGACCTTCTAAGAAGGATATTGGATAAGATGGAGAGGGTTTATTTTTATATCATTACATCCAGTTACTGCTTCTCATATGTGCATGGATGAAGGGGCTTCCACTGGAACATGAGAAATCTACCAGTGAACACACCCTACAAATGGAATGATTTCCCCTTCCTCGGCAACTAGCAACTGCTAATTGCTCCGCACTGAGGAGTGGAGCCTAGAAGTCATCCACTTAATCCATAGCAAGACTGTGCCAGGCTTGATCCTGTGGGGGTCTTGTACAGGTAACTGCAGCTGCTGCCAGGTCTTGAGAACAATAGCCCTGTCATTTCCCAAAGAGAGCCTTTCACAGCACTCCTCCCATCCCCATCCCATGGCTCCTACAGTCTTTCCGCCTCCTTTCCATCATGTGTCTATGCGCCCTGAGTCTTCATGAAGGAGGTTGATACAGATATCCTATTTAGAAATAAGCACTCAGTCTCTTACTCTCAGCGCATTGATCAGCTATCATCTCTCCGTTTACTGCTGTCAGGCACAGAAAGAATCTTTTCTGACTAAGGTTGATAGTAACCTGTGTCTATGGGTACCAACACAAATATTTAGAAGTCACTTCAAAACGTGACCATTATGTATTCGTATTTTAGAGGAATATAAAATTAAAGGAGGAAAATGTGAATTCCTAAATATAAAAAAAAGACTGAGAGAAAGATGCAGGACGGTTATGGCAGAATGTATGATCTGGAGTGAGGTGGGGGGAAGGAAAAGGGGAATATGTGTAAATTGAACTGAAAAATGATGTCTGAAATGCACAAAACATCAATAAATGAATTATATATTTTTAAAAATGATCATTTAGCAGAACAACAGACGCAGGGTTTATCCTAAAGTTTATGAGTCCCCTCAACCCAGCCAAGACGGGATTTTGACCAGGAATGAGATTAATACCTGCGGAGCACGCCTAAAGTTCAAGTGGTGAGTTGATCCATCACACTCGTGCCATTATTGCAGCAGTGGGCACATATCGCCTGGCAGGTCAGTATCACAGCATGGATAGGTTCTAGCACTGGGTAAGACCATTGATATGTTTTCTCCAAGGCAGGCTGCAAAGCTCTTTCTGTCTGAATGAAAGCTGATCAGCAGGAAGGAAATTTCCTGGTCAGATTGAGTTTGAATTCTATGTCGAAGTTTGCAGTGTCTTTAGCAATAGGTCCTTACCATGTAATTATGAAGAGTAACTGTAGGCAGTGGCCTAAGTCCTGTATATTTTAGAGACCTCCAGAGTGGCCTTGATCATTAAGTAGAGAGAAAACATTTCCACCCATGCAGGGTGATTCCATGTGTACTCTTTTGCTTTTAAAGTTGTATGTTGATATTAGCTACTAGTGGATTTCTATAAGTTTTCGTCATAAATCCTGGGTTTGGGTTATCCCACCCTCTATACTGGGGGTTAAAAGAATCTTCTGTCCATATTTAATTGACCCATTTCGATCATCTTTGAATTCCAGAGGTCCTTAAATATATTCTTTTTTAAAGTTTATTTAATTTTTTCTATTTTATGTGTATGAGTGTAACTTGCATTAGTGTAAGTGCACCTGTGTTGTGCAGTGCCCACAGAGGACAGGAGAGAGCATCAGGTCCCCTAAAACTAGAGTTATGGACAGTTGTTAGCCTCAATGTGGGTACTAGGATTTGAATCCAGGTCCTTTGCAAGAACAGCCAGTGCTCTTAACCACTGAGCCACCTTTCCAACCCCCAATTTATCTTTTACAAAATTATGGAATATGGGTTGTGGACTATCTCTATAATCTTTACTTAATCTGTAGTCATAAAGACCTCTTTTCCTTTTCAGAAGGATTATCATACAGATTTATATTTACTACTTAGTTAATTGTTGCACGTGCTGCAACAATTAGATCAAGCAAAGCTTTTGTATTATATGTATATATATATATATATATATATACATGTAATTTCAGAAATGCTTTTGAAAGACCAATTCTTAATGAATTGCCATTGAATTTATTTATTTATGATTTTCTATGTGTATGAATGTACTGTCTGCATGTAGGTTTGTGCTCCCGTGTCGTGCAATGCCTAGGAGGTCAGAAGAGGGTGTTGGATTCCCCTGGAACTGGAGTTCTCCTGGAATTGGAGTTACAGACGGTTCTCAGCCACCATGTGGGTGCTGGGGATGGAACCCGGGTCCTCTGCAAGAGCAGTCGGTGCTCTTAACTGCTAGACCATCTCTCCAGCCCAATTGCCATTGAATTTTTAATCAGTTGCTTAAATATGACTCTAAATCTGGATTCTGTTTCCTGCCTTTTTTTTTTTTTGTCTTTTCCAGACAGGGTCTCCTTTCTGCCTTATGAATTGATCTTTACCACAATGAGAATGTTCACACTTCTCTTTGCAGCTTTCCCCTCCTTGCTTCTTGGCGGTTTCATTTCTATCATCCTCATCTAATATGTCCTCAGCTTGGAGTTTCTTCGGATTAGGGCTGAATTCTTTCTCCCAGCTCATTAGCCTGGAAATCCTCCCAAGGCAAATCCAATCCAAAAATTAGCCAGGCCCTCTCACATGCTTCCCAGATCTCAGTGATCACCATTCTTTTTGTGGATTCAAAATTGTTATTTTTGAATATTTTTCTCATTGTGTTTACTTGTTTCAAGTAGCAAGGGAAGCACATTGCCTGCCATTCTAGCCATCCAGAAGCAAAAATCACTCCTTTGGAGCCTCAGTGTCCTATACAATCAGAGAATGAGTAACCTTCATAAATTAGTATAATATCCACAGTAATATAAATGTAAACTATTAATTACTTTATGTATGTATAGATACATTTAAAATGTCATACAAAATTATGGATAATCATAAGTATAATTACCTACATTAAATAAATATTTAGACATTGTTAATAAGAATTATGTGTATGAAAGTAATTCTGCCATTGGTGTTGTAGAAAAGGACTAAGATGTTTAGACCAAAATCAAAGTCAAGCTGATGGGTTTTGACTGTTTCAACAATTTTGTTATGTTGGCAGTTGATTGGTTGGGTTTAAGAAATGAATTGTGCAACTGTCCCCAAATTTTAGCATGGGGAATTGCTGGTATAATTCATTCACACTTAAAGACCTCAATAGGCAGCATGATGTTTCTTTGGTTACGGAGCTGTTATTGAATTGTATTTCTCTTCAGTGTAGTAGGAAAATTGAAAAAGTTAGCCAAGAACAAGAAAAGTTGAATACTTAAGTGACTTAATTGCCAAGTTTCTCTAAGCTCAAACAAAAACTTCTAGATCAGCACAGAGAGACAAATTTATCCAGATCTACCATTTTTAGCTTGACAGAAACATAGGTTCCTAAATGAAGAAAAATGGATATTTGTTTATTACAACAATTTTCAATAAATATGTCCAAACTTGTTGCTTTTGATTAGAAACATCAACCAAAAAATATTAAAATTTTTCTACTCAAAATGTCCTAAAATATAAGAATATATTTTTCTCCATTCATCTCCAAGAACAGAGGAATAATTCTGACTACCATTTCTTTATAATATCAGTTTTAATGAAAATGGCTCAAATAAAAAAAGATTTTCTTCCATGAAATGTACAAATTTTTAGAAGACAGACATAAATAATTAATATGGGCACAGAGTTTTAAGAGCTTAGAAAATGTTTATACTTCCTAAAACATTTATTCCCATGTTATTCAAATATTTTTCTACAAGTCAGTCAAAAACAAGATAAAACAAAATACATGACAATTTTGTTATTTTAGTTTTCTTAAAAAATATATAGAAAACATCACCACTTTATTTTCAGAAAGGGATTGGTTTCAATATTGATAATTGTTTCCTTGTGTTTCCCAAGACGTAAGGGAGCAGCATGGCTTGATAGAAAAACAAATGAACCAGTATAGAGGAAATTGGTAGTGACCCAGAGAAGCCACTCTTTAAAGAGATTGCCAAAATATAATAACAATTCTAATCACTAATTAGCTTAAGCATATTACTGTTTTCTATTCTAGAGATAGCCATTTATTTTAATCTTATACAGAGAGCTATTAGTTGATACCATGAGGCTAAATAACATGTCCTGAGAAATCTGTCCCTAGTTATTATAATTTATACACTCAAAAATTATACCCATATATATATAGATAGATATAGATGGAACGGTTATATTAAATATAACACTACAAATTGTAAACTTTGAAATTTCCTTGCAGCAAATGTTTTTCACGTTTCCATGTATTAGACAAGTGATAATTCTGACATTTCTTCTTTATATAATGAGATAATTTGGCTCAGGAAAAGCTGGGTTCTACTTCCTTGAACCAGCGGTTCACAGGGAGACAGTCTGAAAGGGTGCCTAAACTCTTTCATCTTGGTTCCTGTTTATAGGTATGAAATACAACTCTTCCCTTTTTGAGAAACTATAAATCACAATTTAGGGGTTGGGAAACAAGAGCAGCTGCTCAGAGTACGGTGACAATTTACAAAAACAGAGGGGGAAGGAAGACACCTCTCCCCTCCAGGATGTAACTTTGCCTTAGAGTCAAATAAAAAGCATTGGTGGATAAATGCTTCAGTGCCTGTTCTGGGCTGCCCTGCCAGGAGCTGTTGGCCAGGGAGGCTCAAAAAAACCTCCAAAATAAAGATTATTTTGCCTACAACTTCAAGTGCACATAAGACATGGACAGTAAGTCTCTATTGCTGAAGAAATGGCATGATATGAGCATGGAAGAAAGAAAGTATGTTGAGATCCTGCACCACAAATCAACAGCCGACCTCCATGGTGTTAGAAAGCACTATCCAAACGGCAGAAAGAAAAGGTCTCTGAAGCTTCACAATGGACATTTTGTGCTATACTTTTACATGCCAAAGAATATGTAATGCAATAGTGGCAGCCTGATAAGTATTTACCTGGAAAGAAAAATTAAAAAATCCCAATTTGGTCTATGGCTGGCTCCCTGGTGGAGTATGACACATGACTGACACTATAGCCTTGGTGCCTCCTAATGTCAGGGGACTCTCTCTACCATATTAGAAAGTTATTAGCATCCCTTGGTCAAAGTGTTATAATGCCCCAACCAGATCTCTCCAAGCATAAGTGTCTGTACCCATAGAATAACTTGTTACAATTTTTATTATGTGTTGCTATTTGTGTTTTATCACTAGAATTAAAAGGAGACTGCTAGGGGCTGGAGAGATGGCCTAGTGGTTAAGAGCACCGACCGCTCTTACAGAGGACCCGGGTTCGATTCCCAGCACCCACATGGCGGCTGAGAGCCGTCTGAAATTCCAATTCCAGGAGAACTCCAGTTCCAGGGGAATCCGAGACCCTCTTCTGACCTCCGCGGCATTGCACGACACGGGTGCACAAACTTGCATGCAGACAGTACATTGATACACATACAGAAATAAATAAAATTTAAAAAAAAATTAAAAAAAAGGAGACTGCTAGATGACTAAAAAAGTCCATTGTAAACAGAATATGGACAGTCCCAAGAACTTGATGTGTCACCTCAGAAAGGGAAGAGAGGGAAAAGGGGGAAAGAGAGGGGAAAAAAGAAAAAAAAATCTGAATCTTCTATCTCTCATTCTCTCTCATCCTCCCCTGCAAAGTCCAAGGACTCTCATAGAAGAGATGGGCTTGCCTGATTGTAAGGGCCAAGGAGGGAGGCTGAATTGTGAGATTACAGCAAAAACAGATCAGATTTTATTTATTTATTTATTTATTTATTTATTTATTTATTTATTTATTGTGTTTGTGTGTGTGTGTGTAAGCAAATCTCTTCAATTTGTCTTGGGGACACTGGGTTGTACAGAAAAACTAGACGCTGATGTCATTGGGCTGGTCTGGACATTCGTCATGTTTGTTATCTAAGTGTACTTACTGCTTAAATAAATTTTAAAAATTAAAAAAAAAAAAGATTACCGAAGATTCTCCACAGTCTCAGTTGCAGTCTCTACAGCTGCACAGTGGAGAAGTTGGCAACATTCTCAACATATACACTAAATAACAAGAGGACAAAATAATGTATGTGAAAGCTTTCGTAAAGTATCAGCATTTTATTTTGAAAAAATAAAAGATAATGCAATATAGAGATACTCCTCCCACTGACTCTTGATTCCCCTGCAGCCCATCCAGCTGACTCTCTCCCAACACTGGACACTCTCCCCACACTCCCACTTCTTGCCTTGGGCTCAGGTCTGCTCCCTGGATAGAACTCCTATATTAATATAAAAGTTTACACATGGTGTTTATACCCAAGACACAGGGACATTTACAGAAAAGGGGGCAGAAAGATTGTAAGAGCCAAGGTTGGTTCATGAGCATAAGAAAATCAAGATTTTCAGGCCTCTGGGAACTTCCAACAATGGTGTCAACATGCACAAGATTTGTGCTTACTCACTAAGACTAAAACCCAGCACAGAACTGGGAAAATGGGCAGCAGGCCCGTATCTTAGCTAAGGGACTATTGGCAGCTGATTATTCCTGGGTAAGGGAGATTTGATCTTCTTTAAGGGAGAGACACAAGACAGGCTGAGTAGAATCCAGTGTATAAAGGTGAACTGACATCTGGATACAAATGTTTGATGAATATGGCTTAACATATAACAGAATGCATGAAATCTGGTCAGGAGGCTTTACAAGAGGCATGGCTAGAGAAGGGGGCCTAAATTTATTTAAAGCCTATTATATGAAATGTACAGAAACTCAATAAAATATATATTTAAATTTTTGTAATATAGTTATCTTGTATCTACATAAAATCCATGCTCTCTTTATACTGTTTCTGGTGTGTATCCAGTCAGAGACTAGATTTCTATTCCTTTATTTTATCTATTATTTGAGTTTTATTATTGATTACCTCTGTAATCATTTATGCTGGCCACTGTATGAGTTCAAAAACTCCTTGAAACCACGTCTTGGTCAGGCATTCCCTGGAAAAAGTCCTGGTCTCTAAATTACCATATTAAAAAGCTCAGTCTGGGGCTGGAGAGATGGTTCAGAAGTTAAGAGCACCGACTGCTCTTGCAGAGAACCCGGGTTCAATACCAGCACCCACATGGCGGCTAAGAACCGTCTTTAACTACAGTTCCAGGGGAATCTGATGCCCTCTTCTGGCCTCCGCGGTATTGCATGACACGGGTGCACAAACCTACATGCAGACAGTATGCTCATACACATAAAAAATAATAAAAACATTTTAAAAAATTAAAAAAAAAAGAATCTCGGTCTACTTAGCAAACAAGAATTACACTAGCTTATGGAAGAAAACAGGAAACTGCTTTTAAACATATTCAGGTTTATCTGCTACAATTAAAATAACCAATTAAAATAGCCTAATACTGTGCTTTTTGGTTTTGAGCTAAGAGGAAACAATAAGGATCAGTTTTAGCTTCCACCTGAAGCAACCAGAAGAGTTTTGAAGGTGGATGGAAAAAAATAGTTTATAGCACATTGGACATCAATCACTGAAGGAGTGATCTCAGAGAAGAGAAAAAAAATCTCATGAATAGTAAGATTACCCCAGCCTACTACTCTGATAAAATTTCCAGTTTCTGAAGAGATCCCAGGAAGACCACCTTGGCCCCCCTTAGACAAGGAATAGAAGGAAAAATCTGGATGAACTACATAAAATAGAATTCCTTTGTTAAAGTACCACAAGAAAGGAAAGTGCTGCAGAGTAGAAAACTGGATGACCGAGATGCCATTCCTGGAACACAGAGGCATTTGGTTGGATACTGGTCAGCACCTGTGCACAGGGGTAGGGCCTGAGGGGGAGCAGTAATCTATCATGACTGAAAAGGTTGGAGCTGAAGGTAACCTACATCCCAAGAGATCTCGAAATAATGTCTGCTCATAGCTCCAATACTAGAAAAGCCTCAAGAGTCCCAAGATGTTAGATCGTGTACACAGAAGAATCATCTCCATAGTGGAGAATATCTAGCTAACACATGATGGAATTCTCTTAAGAATTTCTGCCCTCAACAAATCTGAAAATTAGCATCTAAAAACCATCTGTTTCCAGCAATTTAAGTGAATATCAGTACAAAACTCAAGAATATTTATCAAAATGCAAAGCCCAAACCAAATCAAAATTAAAAAGTAGAAGCAAAATTCACATTCTATCTTAGGCCATTAGAAATCTTTCCAAAGCTTGCAAAGAATCATGAAAAAGTATACTCCATAATGAAGAGGAAAAAAAAAAAAAACAAAACAAAATGGCCAGAGTAGACACAGAGGTTAGAATTAACAGAAAAAGGCTTTAAAATGTTATTGCAACTACTCTCCTGTATGTTCAAAAAATTAGAATTAAAGATACAAAAAGAAAATATTGATTTTCATTTGAATTTACTTATTTTTAGCAATTTTGGACACTTTTTAAAGATATTTATCAGCCATCGTTACTTCTTCATTTGTGAAGTCTCTGTTCAGCTCTTTACTCCATCATTGGAGTGGGTCAATAGTTTTCTTGTTCCTTTATTTTTTGAGTAGTTTATATACTCAGGATGTTAATGCTCTGTCAATTGGATCACTGGTGAAAGTTTTCTCCCACTCTTTGATTTTTCTCTTCACTTCTTTGATTTTAAGATTTCATCTTACTCCAGTAAGACTGGCTATGATCAAGAAAATAAATGATACCAAATGCTGGAGAGATTGTGGGGAAAGGGGAACACTCATCCACTGCTGGTGGGAATGCAAACTTGGACAACCTCTACGGAAAGTAGTGTAGAGAACTCTTAAAAGACTCAAAATGAACCACCTGACCCAGTCATACTACTCCTGGGTATACACCCACAAGACTCTTCCTATTGCAGAGATACATGCACATCCATATTTATTACAGCTGTCTTCACAATAGCAAAGAGCTGGAAACAACCGAAATGTCCCTCAATCAACCAGTGGATAAAGAAAATATATATAGTTAATCTACACAATGGAATTCTATGCAGCAGTAAAGAAAGATGACATCATGAACTTTGCAAGTAAATGGATGGAGCTAGAAGACGTTATGCTAAAGTGAAGTAACACAGTCCCAGAAAAATGAACAATGTATGGTGTGCCTCATTTGTGTATCCTAGCACCAAATCTCTATTTGTAAGGCAAACTGAATGAATCATTTTTTCTTTCTTTCTTAGTAAATATAATACCTGACATTACTCATAAACTTTCTATATAATATAGGAATGTAAAGCAATATTTTTCTTTACCTGCATACAACTCTAATGTTAAAATGCCAATCCCTAAACATATTTTGGCTTTAGTTTATTTTCAGACATCATAATTTTGGTATATGTGTAGCATGTATCTATACATTTTTTGGAGTGATACAAACTGGAAGGAGCAACAACAACAAAATGATTGAGTCAAAAAATTGACTGAAACAGTAAACTGCTGCCCAATACAGTAAAATTCTTCATTGAAAAATTTAAAAAAGACTGAGAAAAAGATGCAAGACATGTATGGCAGAATACATGAGCTCTGGTGTGGTGGGGGGCAAGGAAGGAGGAATGGGTCTAAATTTGACTAAGAAATGTTGTATGAAATGCACAAAAGTTCAATAAAAAATAAAATATTAAATTTTAGAAGTGGAAATTTAACAGGTAAAAAATACACGATGGAATTGGGGGAGATTGCTCAGTCAGTGAAGTGCTAACCACACAAGCATGAGAATATGAGTTTGAGTCCAGCATGTTCATAACCAAGTAAGGTGTGGTGGTCCTTGCATGTAATTCCAGTACTTGGGAGGAGGAAACAGGCAGGGGCCTGGGGCCATAGGACCATCAGCTTCACTTTCTCAGTGAACCCTAGACAGCCTATCTCACTGAATAAAGCAGACAGCTCCTGAAGAGACACCCAGTGCTGACCTCTTATTTCCACAGCCATGTATCCACTTATGCACATATTCAAATGTTCATACACGCACAGAGATATACACACACACACAAACAGATACACTCACATGAGGATGGCATTTAATGTATATTAAGCACAGTAAGAAAAGGGGGATTTGAAAACATAACAAAAAAGCTACCCAAAATGAAAAGCAGAAAAGAAAATTATGAAAAATTTGGTAATGTATCAGCAAGTTGTAGATCAGTTTCAACTGGATCAATACACAGACTATAAGAGTCCATGAAAGAGAGGTTATACCTATCAATTTTCCAAATGTTGTGGGAACTCATAAGTCTCATATACAAGGAACTCAAGAGCCTCAAACACAAAGTAGAGGAAGAAATGCAAAGCAAAGCACAACACAATTATGCTCATCAAGAGCAATGCAAACTTAAGATTAGAATGCTCAAGATGATTATGGTATCAGGTCTTACACAAGTTTCTGTATACATTCAAAGAAATCACAATTAAGTTAGAATCAGATTTTTCTACTTTGTTAGATTTAAAACACCGTGGGAATGTAAAAGGACTTAAGATGACCATAATAAATTTGAAAAAGAAAAATCACCTATTCTCATTTATTTTAGGGCTACAGTGAAAAATATGAGAAACTGATGTAAAGATAGACTAAAAATGAATTGAAAATCTACAACTGATGCCTCTAAACAAGTGAAGAGAAAACTAGATTAATGACAGACTGAAGGAAATACTTGAGGTGCATAGAACTAATAATAGACTTCTATCCATGGCACACAAAGAAAAGTGTAAAAATGTCAACTTCTCCAGAGGGCTTACATAACTGATAAAATACACATGAAATATTCTTCCTAACATTAGTGAAATGTAAATCTAACAGACAAAGATATCTTGATTTGTTGAGTATTTAAAATTATTCACACACACCATGTCTTGCTAGAGAATTAGGGAAGGACTGGAACTCTAATGAAGTGCTTGCTGGTCGGAAATGGTGTCACCACTTTGGAAAACATTTGGCACTTCTCCTACACAATTAAAAATGACATATTGATGGTGGTTTGAATGAGGTACCCCCCCATAATCTCTTGGTATCTGAATACCTGGCCTGCTTGTTGGTAGTTGGTGGCTACTTAAGAAGTGCTGCCTTTCAGGGACGGAGAGATGGCTCAGAGGTTAAGAGCACCGACTGCTCTTGCAGAGGAGCCGGGTTCAATTCCAAGTACCCACATGGCGGCTAAAGAACCGTCTTAACTCCAGTTCCAGGGGAATCCATCACCCTCTTATGACCTCCACAGCATTGCAGGACACAAAGGTGCACCTACTTACATGCAGACAGTACACTCATACACATAAAATAAAATAAAAAATTAAAAAATTAAATTAAAAAAGAACTGCTGCCTTTCCAGAGGAAAGTACCACTAGGGGGCAGTGTTTAGAGTGCATAGCTTTGCCACACTTGCAGTTACTCCCTCTGCTTCCTGTGTCTACTTGGAGATGTGAACACTCAGTTGTCTGCTGTGGCCACTGCTGCCACATAGATAACCACCTTGATGGACTCTTACCCCTCTGTAACAGTAAGCAAATAGGAAACCTTCACTGCAGATACATCTGACAAAGCATTGATTTCCAGAATATATAAACTACTCAAAAAACAAAGAAAAAAGAAAACAAATGACCCACTCAATAGATGGAGCAAAGAACTGAACAGAGACTTCACAAGTGAGTAAGTAGAGATGGCTGAGACACACCTCAAGAACTGTTCAACATCCACTAATCATTAAGGAAATACAAATGAAACCACTTTAAGATATCATTTACTCCAATCAGATGGCTAGGATCAAAGAAAACAAATGGCTACCAAGTGCTGGAGAGGGTTGGGGGAAAGGGGAACACCATCCACTGCTGTGGAATGTAACCTCGTACAGCCATATGGAAGCAGTGTGGAGAACCTGGAATATTGAATGAACTTTGCCACCCGGACCAGCCATTACCACTCCTGGCATGTACCCTCAAGACTTACGCCACCACAGAGATACATGCACGGCCATGTTATTTCAGCTTCTCTTCACAATAGCAAGAAAATCCAGCAAGCTGGAACCAACCCAAATGGCCCCTCAACTGACGAGTGGATAGAGAAAATGTGCGTACATCTACACAATGGAGTCTATGCAGCAGTAAAGAAAAGAGACATCACCGAGCTTTGCCGGAAAATGGCTGGAGTCGAGGACATCATGCTGAGTGAAGTAACACAGTCCAGAAAAACAAAGACGAATGGCGATCCTCATCTGTGGATGCTCGTGCAATTACCCATTTTAGGGATCGAAAGGTTATTCCTGGACAAAAACTGTCAGCCCCTAAAGGAAATAAACACGCCCAGAAGTGACCAATCCAGGCAACAGCTCCAGAGAAAGTCGACTGTTTGCTTCTCATTCCACCTGTGCTCCTTTTCTAAGCCTGGGGAAAAATGCGGAAGAGGGGGCGTGGAGAATGTAAGGGCTGTGTTGGGGTGAACGGTGAACCTACTGCAATATAGCTGGACACTCATTTGTTCAACTTTATTGAACATACAGCCCCCCCTGCTAGATGAAGGAACCAAGGTGCTGGTGGTTGGGGTGGGGGGCTTGACAACTGCTTGCCAAATTGGTTTTACATGAAGGAGCTTGTACTCATAAAATTATCACTTATGCTAAAAAAATGGGAAAAAAACTGAGAGAAAGATGCGCGACAGTTATGCAGAATGCATGATCTGCTGGGTGGGGTGGTATGGGGGAAGGGAAGGGGAAATTTGCCTGAACCTAAATTGAAAATGATGTATGAAATATAAAGCCTCAATAAAAAAATTTTTAAATAAAAAAACAAATAATAAACTAATTTAAATACTAACAAAATCAGTAAGCAAATACATCTCTTCTTTCTTTTTTTTTTTAATTTTATTTATTTCTGTATGTGTATGAATGTACTGTCTGCATGCAAGTCTGTGCACCCGTGTCGTGCAATGCCGCGGAGGTCAGAAGAGGGTCTCGGATTCCCCTGGAACTGGAGTTCTCCTGGAATTGGAGTTCCAGACAGCTCTCGGCTGCCATGTGGGTGCTGGGGATCGAACCCGGGTCCTCTGCGAGAGCGTCGGCACTCCCAACCGCTAGGCCATCTCTCCAGCCCCCCCCTTTTTTTTTTTTTTTACATCTCTTCTTTCTATAAGTTCTTTGGTCATGGTGGTTTATCATGGCAATAGAAAATTAACAAACACACGATTCTATTGTTATTCTTATTTAATTATCTACTAAGTGAAAACAATTGCCCACATCAAGATTTGCATATACATTGTTCACAGTGACTTTATTCACAAAGGCTAACATAGCAATCACACACATATCCTCAGTATGGGTTCTAGTTTACTTTATCATGCTATGATAAATATCATGACCAAAGCAGTGTGGAGAGGAAGGGGTTTATTTCAGATAACAGTTCTAAGGCACAGTCCATCTTTGATGAAAGTAAGGGTGGTAGCTCAGATGCAGCAAATCAAGGCAGGATCTTGCAGGCAGGAACTGAAGCAAAGACCACTGAGAGGCTATTTACTGGCTTGCTTCTCTAGCATGCATTCTTCCTGCTTTCTTATACAACCTTGGACAACATGCTTAAGGGTGGTACAATCCATATTGGACTGGACCCTCCCACACCACTCGACAATCAAGAAAACATCTCATAGACATGCCCATAAGCCAATCTGATAGAATGAATTTCCCAGTTATGGTTCCCTTGTGTTAAGTTGACAGCTGAAGCCAAGCAAGACATTCTACCTCTTGTCGACATTGAGAAACAAACACGTAATTTTAAACCATAAGTTTATCTTTCTTTGGTGCCAATATCTCATGTAAATATCACAATAAAAAATACAGCACAACTTTAAATTTTCCAATCTTCAAAAATACTATCACTTAAAAGTTCAATGTTTCTTTAAAATAATCAAGAGCCTCTCAACTATGTGTGGGCTCCTATATAATAAAAATTAAATTACATACTCCCTTTTTTCCAAAAAGAATCAGTCCAGCACTGTAGATCAAAGTTGGGCATCTGGGACTCAATCATTATCTTCTGTTTTGAAAGGGCATAGGTAGCTCCACTCATTTGGTTCTGTCCTACACAGGACACACTTTGTTGCCACTGTCACATTATGCACAAAAGATTTCACTCCCAAAGAGTCCTAATTCAAAATATCATGCAAGCAACCTTGATAGAGTCTTTAAGGAATTCTCAAAATTCCTTCTGAAAATTTACATGCCAGGTGTCCAGGCTCTTGATCTTTTTCAGCATTATCTTCCAAGTTATCAGAACAGCTCACTAAACTCTTCATGATCAATTGCTTTTCCAAAGCTGCCAAAGTTTCTACAATCTTCCTGAAAACAACATGACCAGGTTTATCACAGCAATACCCCCTAAATCCTGGAATGAACATGCCCTTGTTAAATTTCTATTGTGTTATAAAACACACTCACTGAAAAAAAATTAGGAAGGAAAGGATTTATTTCATTTTATATCTCCCAAGTGACAGATCATCACTGAGGTAAGTCAGAGCAGGAACTCAAGCAGAGACCATGAAGGAATGCCCCTTCCTTGCTTGCTACTCTGGCCTGTGCTTACCCTTCTTTCTTATGCAACCCCAGGCCACTTCTCAGGGATGGCAATACCCACAGTGGTAGGGCCAGCCTACAACATTCAATAACCAATAAAATACCTCACATGTCTAATGGCCATTCTGATAGAGGAAATTTCCTAACTGAGATATCTTCTCCTCAGATGTGTCAAGTTGACAACTGAAGCTTTCCAAGACATATGGGACAAGCCAAAATGCATACACCCAAGTGAAGTACAATTCAGCCACAACACACAAATATAACTGTTGACATATTCTGTAAACTGGATTGATCTCAGTATAAGTATGCAGCATGAAATACAGATTTTTTAAAAAAGATGTGTAAGTTATAGTCTACAATTCCTTCAACATAAGATTCTAGGACCTGAGAATTAATATACAAAGGTGTGTTGTGGATCTGTAGATACTTGGAAAGAGGTAAGGGAGGCAGGCTTATGACATGTACTGGGTGGTGGTAGAACTTTCCTGCTTGTGGTGATATTTTAATAAAAGCCTGGCATGCCAAATCTTTCTAAACTATGTACTTAAATATGTAATACTTTATGCCAATTTACTACAGTAGATTTCTAATGTCTGCTAGTTATAAGGTTCAATGTAGAAGATCTGGAAAAGTTATTCCTTTAACCCCTCTCCATCATCTACACCCACTTCTGTGTACAAATATAGTTTTCTAGTTGCCCAGAGATCAATTATCATGTTTGTCATAAAGAGTGGAGAGAATGATGTTTTAAAATTTTGCTAGTTATCAGGGAATTAACTTTAGGTCCTTGAGACTTATTCATTTGAAGCTGTGAATATAATTGCTACTCTTCTCTGATGTAATTCCGTTTTAACTGAGAACCTGAGAAGGCTTACATAACATAAAGAAATGCATTACACATGGTGAGATGACAAACGGTATTATATGTTAGTAGGACATGGGTTGATTTGGGGAAAAAGATCTCCAAGGGTCATTTTCATTGATCAACAAATAACATATTCTTTTCTAAAGTTGGCTTTGTTTCTTAATAAAAACAATGACTTACATGTTAATCATTACAAACTACTTTCAGATTTATTATCTCATTTGTACATGTAAAGGCCTTTTGAGGTGAATTGGCCCCAATTTATGGATAATAAGGTTGACAGTTCAGCCTTCAGCAGCTTCACTTCAGTTCAGTCAGAAGAGGGATTGTGTGCGTGAATTTGAGTCTCATTTCAACAATCAATCTTTGAAACAGCTGAAAAGTTTATCTGTCATGTTATTGAGAGAAAATATTCTTGCCTTCTCTTGCCCCAAATCCTTCCAAAATGGTCACCAACTTTGACTGGTTTATGGTTAGAAATTTATGCATTTTACTTGAACATTTACATTTAGGCTATGGGATGGAGACATAACCACCTATTAAGAAAATGGGTATGGTGGGGCATGGTGACACACACCTTTAGAACCAGCAGTCAGGAGACAGAAGAAGGTGGATGTCTCTTAGATCAGGGAAAGTATGGTCTACATAGTGACTTCCATAACAGCCAGTACCAGGACTACTTGGAGACCCTGTTTCAAAACAAAAACAAAATAATAAAAAATAACAGCTGATAAAGAATAACATGCTATGAAATACTTCATCTTTCCTAAGATTAATTTTTATCATTGCATTAAACAAAAAAGATATGAGAGTAACATGAAGAACCTTACATGTTTGAACAGTTCACTCATAGCCTAACAATCTTCACCTGTCTAAACCTGGAGCAGTATAATATTATTTGCTTATACAGCCAGTGATCCTTTTCTTCATGAGTCTACTTTAAGTTCCAAACATTTTTCTGTGTATTCATCTCAGAACACAACTTCTATGAAGGCAATGGTGGATCATTTGTGAAGACAAAAAAGATAAATGGTTCCTGACTTTAATAGGCTTCCAGTGTAACTGAGTGTTGGTGGGGGAAGACAGCAAATTATTAACAGAAAAACAAACCAGACTACCACTTTTGAACTTATTAAGTATACTAAATTTTTAATATATCTTATTTATTGCACAGAGTATATTAAGAAAGCTGAATTTATATAGTATAGCAATATTGTGGTTCTAGATCAGGGCACTATTCATAAGAAATGACCTTGGGATGGATGGATAGAGAGATGATGATAGATGATAGATAGACAGATAGATAGATGGATAGATAGATAGATAGATAGATAGATAGATAGAATTTAAGCCCTGGTATAACTCTAAAATTATTATATTTCTAGTGCTCTGAAATGAAAGGCAAACATTCATTCATGTTTCACATTATTTTTTTCTTCACATTATTTTTATGATGTATATATAATTGGCATGAGAAAAGGACAGTCTTTTCCACAACTAGTATTTAAACAATTGCACATCAAAAGCAAAGAAAAGTGTTTAACTACTACTCCATGATTTCCTTTATCTCATAGACTGAAATAGTAATAAGATTAGCTATAATACTTATAAAGGAAAATGTTAAAGAAAACCTTATTATAACTTTTGGTTATGTAAAGATTTCTTTAGAAAGACATACTTTACATAATCAATATAAAAAGAATAAATTTTACTTAATCAAAATTTAAATTTTTCTTCAGCTCACAGGAGAATGATATCATAATTAAAAGATGTGATGTAGACTAGGAGAATATGTGGTTTGCAGGTTTTTGATAAAGACATATTCAATGTGTGGAAATAGTTTTAGGAATTTATAGTGTGACATTCCTCCAAAAGCAGATGGTGCAAAAATATACTCAGGATCATCACTCAGGATCCTTAACTAAAAGCACAATGAATTGTTACCGTATGCCTAATGTGTATCTACATTTAAAAAATAACCATACCATTCTTTGAAGATTTGTGTTGTAATTTTAATAGGTATGGCACTGAATTTGTAGATTGCTTGTTGTAGGATGCCATTTTCTCAATATTAAAGACACTCAACCAAGAGTATGGGTTTTTTTTTTCCCATCTTCTGGTATCTTTTTCAATTTCCTCCTTGTCTTAAAACTCTTATTTTGTACATGTCCTTTACTTCCTCAGTTGGATATATTCAAAGATCTTTTTAATTATTTTGAAGCGATCTTTAAAATATTTTATTTACTTCTTTTTTGTCTTTTTGAGACAGCGTCTCCCTGTAACCCCAGTTGGCCTGGAACTCACTCTGTAGGCCAGGCTGGCCTTGAACTCATAGAGATCTGCCTGTCTCTGCCTCCCAAGTGCTAGGATTAAAGGTATGCACCACCATGCCCAGCTTTTTATTGACTATTTTTATTTTATGCATATGAGTGTATTCCCTGCATGTATGATGCATGAAAGGGCACCCATATCCTGCAATGCCCTCGGAGGTCAGAAAAAGGCTTTGGATTCTCTTGGAAATGGAATTATAAACAATTGTTAGCCACCAAATGGGTGCTGGAAATTGACTTGCGTCCTCTGCAAGAACAGTCAGTGCTCTTAAACTTTTAAATGATGAGCCATCTCTCCAGATCAGACTTTTTTATAAATTGCAGAGCTCTTGTACATGTCATGCAACAGTTCTTAATCAAACATAGCCCCTCACCCATGCCCCTGCACGTGCTTGGACCTCATGTAGTCCACCACTCATGTGACGTACTATCCAGTCAAGCATTTGTACCCACCGTTCCTTTGATGCAAATTCATCCACTGGATTCTAGCCAGCCTATCCAGAGATTGTAAGTAAGGCACACTGTTCCTCACTATCAGTCTCCAATAGATCACAGACTAGGGCTTGCCCACCACCCATTTTCCTTGCTCCACTCTGGGCCCTTGTCTGTTTGAGTTGGCATGGGCCTGTGCTAGATGCCACCATTGCCACAAGTGCACATGTGCAAGATTCCTGTGGCCCGAAAGCCTCTGCTTCTCTGTGTTTATGAACCAGCTCTGCTCTCACAATCTTTCTGTGCCTCTCTTCCACAATGGTCCTTGGACCATGGGTGGGTGATGTTTAATGTAGGAGTTTGATACAGTCTATTTTTCTTTAAAATGTGGCCAGTTGTGTCATTCTGTGTGCACTGCACTCTGTTGTATAAAGAAGTTTCACTGGTGAGAGTTGAAGGATACACTAGTTTTCTCTCTATCCCTCCTTCTGCTATGTTCCAGGAGCCTTAGGAGTAGAGGTTTAACTGTAGATGTGTCACCCAGGATGGGGTATCTCTTAGACATATATTCTCTGTGTCTCACCATTTGTGGGATTCTGCAGTTATTGCAAAAAGAAGCTTCTTTGATGAATGGGGTATAGTATATTTGTCTGTTAATATAAGGATCCATTTTTAACCTATGGTAAGAAATCTCATTTGTCTAGAGATATGACAGTGATAGGGCTTTTTCTAAGATCTATAACCTTTCCAGCAATGTGTACCGGCTGGGTTAACCATGCCACCCATGAGTTCCCTGAATTGTGAGGGAATTAAGCCCAATTAAATAGCTATTGATTATCCCCGCCCCAGGTAACAGTGCCACTGCTGCACCAATAGAGGTATTTTGCTGTGCTGGTCATTACAGTTATTAGGCTGTAGGCTTGTGTTGGACCATTGATTAATTTTCTCCCTTGGCACTTTGGATATTATCTAGCACTATGAGAGCTAAACTTCAGGTAGAAGGCTTCCAGGTCAGTTCCTGTTCCATTGCTCCAAGTCCTGTGTCAGAAGTATTTCTTATCTTCAGCAGTAGGATCTTATCTTTGAGTTCTTGGAGAAAACCAAGAGCTCCGGCAATAGCCTGTTTTATTTTGGGAATCTCTTGGACTACTCTCTTCATCCACTCAAAGGGAATTCTCTCCTGTCTGGCACTGTGCTCCTTCATATACAGCCCACAGTTATGCAGTAATGTTCAGACAGTCTATGTACATTTCTCAAGAGGATTCAGAGGCAACGCATTTCCCTATGGTTTCCCTAGGCCTCCTAAGACCCATTCATCTCTACTGTCTCCTCATCCCATCCAACCTTCCTTTTCCCTCTCTAGTCTAAGCACCCACATTATCCCTGCCCTCCCCTCAATAACAGCTACCCCTACCATTCCCCCTTTCCCGAGTTCTCTCCTCCAATTGTAGTCCCTTGTATATCCCTCTCTCCTCCCCACCTCTCACCTGGTAACATCTATTCCCCATTATCCTCCTCTTTCTGGTTCTTTCTTTTCCTTTTCCTTTGTGCATCCCTTCCATTTTCTTGCTTCCTGGTGTTACATCAGGACATATACTCACATATAAGGTATTGGAGCTATAATCCTCAAATGAGAGAGAACATATGTTGCTTGCATTTCTGCTTTTGTGTTATTTCACTTGGTATAACACTCTCTAGTTCCATCCATTTATCTGCAAATTTCATAATTTGATCTTTTCTTACTGCTGAGTAGAACTCCATTGTCTAAATTTACCACATTTTCATTATCCATTTGTCAGCTGAGTGGCATTTAGGTTATTTCCACTTTTTTGCTATTGCAAAGAGAAGAGCAACAAACACGGATGTATAGGTATCCCTACAGTAGCATTTCTCCATTGGGTATATGCCAAGGAGTTGTATAACTGGATTAGATGGTAGATTCATTTTCTGAGAGTTCTCCACATTGCTTTCCATTGTGGTTGCATGAGCTTGCATTCCCACCATCAGTAAATGAGTATTTCCCTACTCCACATCCTCACCAGCCTTTAGAGTCATTCATTCTCCTGATCTCATCCAGTCTGACTGGGGTAAGGTGGAATCTTAAAGTGGTTTTAATCTGCATTTCTCTGGTTACTAAGGATGTTGAGCAATTTAAAGTCTTTATTGAACTTTTTTATATCTTCATTTGAGAACACTTTGTTCAAGTCTATAGTTCATTTTTAATTGAGCTGTTTAATTACTTCTTTGATTTATCAGTTCCTTGTATATTCTTGATATGAACCCTTTGTCAGATGTGTCACTAGTAAGTGTTGTCTCCTACTCAGTGGGTTTCCTCTTCCGTTCTTTAGTTGTTTCTTTTGCTGTACAGAACATTTGTAGTTTAATGAGGTCCCATTTATTGATTAAGATGTGTTCTATAAAATCCACAAAAATCAACAAAACTATGCATTACACTTTTAAAGAAAATTAAAAACTCAAATTTTTGAAAACTTATGAGAGAACCATAATTTATTGAAAAAGGCACCACAATTTTCAATAAATATTTCCCTGCTCCCCACCCCCAAATTTATTATCTCATCATAATGACATCAATAGTATCTCTGCTTATATTTTGGCAAAAATTGAGGTTTTACCTATGATGCTCAGGGAGACAAAAATATGATGCTGTTCTATTATTAAATTTGTTTATTCAGAGAACATTTATTAAATAGGCATTCTATGTTATATCTTTTTAATTTTTTAAATTTTTATTTATTTTTTATGTATATGAATGTACTGTCTGCATGTAGGTTTGTGCACTCATGTCATGCAATGCCGTGGAGGTCAGAAGAAGGTGTTGGATTCCCCTGGAACTGGAGTTAAAGACAGTTCTCAGCTGCCATGTGGGTGCTGGGGATCGAACCTGGGTCCGCTGCAAGAGCAGTCGGCTTTCTTAACTGCTAGGCCATCTCTCCAGTGTGTGTACTCATTTCAAACCCAAACCTTTAACTAACAGCAAAATTTCAAGGATTTTCCTAGATCAATAAAGTTAAAGATATAGCCCCAATCTTCCCCTAAGAACTATTAGGCAGTTGATTATTTAAGGGAGTGACTCTAGATAGGCTAATTAGATCCCAGTGGATGGATGTACACTGAAGGGCATCAGGGGATACTAACTTGACTTAATAGGGCTTAACATAAATGACATGATGTCCAGTAGGGGTCATGGAGGCTGCTGATGGGGAAGTGTGTATAAGTATGATTGAGATGTTGTACATGAGATACACAAAAATTCAATAAAAATGTAGAACAATAATATCTAAGCAAAGAGAGAGAAAAAGCCTATATGACTGATTCTACTACTATGTTCAATATTTCATGTCCTTCATGAACTACTTTACATGAAGACATTAAATGAATTAGAACATATTTAAAAACCCATTTCATGTGGCTAAATTATTCTGTAATTTTGACTTACTCAAAATAGAAAAAAAATTGACAATTACTTTAGCTTTAACAATGAGCAACTAGTGCTGAATATGCAACTCAGATTCTCCCAGACAATGCTCATTTTATGCAAGAAGTATAGTTACTTCTATTTTTTTTTTTTTACTTTTTGTCTTTTTACTAAGATCTCAAGTTTTATACCTGAAGTACAAATCCTCAGGCCTTACTAAAGTATAGCTACTTTTAATAAGATATACATTTTAAAAGTCCAAAGCTGTATTCTTATCTAGGAAATCCTCCCAGCAAAAAAACACCACTTCACTGGGACCTATGTTCCCTCCCACAGATCAGTCTTCACAAGATATAGATACTCAGTTATATGTGGGCTCAATTTTGATGTTCTCTAAATCGAAGTTTCTGGTCTCCCTATGGAGAGTTGTAGTTTCTCTTCTGCTCTCATGGTGTCTGCACGTCTGCCTAATACTATTTATGTCACCAAAGTCATGGGAAATTCCCTGGCTTTATTCCTCCATTGAGATTCTGCATCCAAATACCCATTTTTCCTCTTCTGCTTCTCCAAAGCTGAATATGAACCTATAACATTGATTATATCGGTAATG
>VZQC01014560.1:6199856-6233378 GCA_009823505.1 Rhizomys pruinosus
CAGGTGTTTCCGTAGACTCTGACAGCGTAGCAGCACTATAAGAAAGCACCCATTGTGAACATTTAACTCGTTCTGACACAGAGATAGCTCAGAATGTGGGAGTAAAACTGACACAATTAGGATTATAATTTAGAACATCCAGTAATTATTACAGTGTAATTAAAGTTATTACAATGTACTTTTTCAAAATTATTTTTATTCTTTGAGAGTTTTATAGATCTATACAATGTATAAAATGTATGTTGATTTTATCCATTCTCCCTAGCCCTTCTTTCCACCTCCCCTCAGACCCCCAGGACCAGGTCTCCCTCTCAAATTCCTGTCTTCTTTTTTATAACCCACTTACTTCAATTAGTGCTGCACATATGCATATTTACAGTTCTAATCCATAACTTGATGTTGTAATATTTTATTAATGATCAAAACAATTTTACCAGAAGTTTCTTTCTCACATCTGATAATAATGTGCTTTCAGAAATTCAGCAAAGTGAGAAATGTTAGTGTGGCAATCAGTGGCCTAGGGACTGAACTAGTTGGCTTGAGCTGATGGTTTGGCTCTAAATCTTATTTTATGAGCTTCAAGACTAATGTTTAGAGGATCTGCTGGAGAGTGCCAAAGGGTGGTTCTCAGCTGCTTCCTGGAAGTATTGCTGGCTGCGACTCTCTCCTACTTTTCAGCACAATTTTACATGTACAGAATGTTTTCAAGCTATCCATTCATGTATCATTTTCTAAATACCAGCAATATTTCTGATACCATGATATATTCTGAGAACAGGATGCCAGAGGGTACTAGAGGCTTAAAGTTACTAAAGGATGAATATTGTGCCATCCTTACCTTCAAATCTTCACAAGCTACATATGTATGACTGCCGCTTGTTCCAGTGACTTACATATGCGTCAAGGTAAAACTTTGGTCAGTGGATTTGATGAAAACACATTATATGTAGGTATGAAGTTCTCCACTCAAAAAAAATTTATCATGAGTTGTGAGTAGCCAAGAAAATAAAATTAAAGTGATGATTCTCAAGATGGTTTCTAGGGAATAGAATAGTATTTTTTTTTTCATTTAAACGTATGGAAAAACTGAGAAACCAACACAAATAATAACAGGATTCAAGAAGAACCAAAACATATCAATATATGCCTCTAAACTTATTATCTTGATTACATTTTATAAAACATATTAAGAAAGTAAATGACATCAAGATTTCTATGTGGCAAAGAATAAACACAGGTTATAATGATAAAAGAGGATTAGATTCAGGGATTGGTGAGTCACTTTTCACCAGCATCTATCTGTGAACTTCCTCACCACGTGTCAGGCTTTATGTAAATGTTATTTCCATCATACTTCTGTGGAATTTGGACATTTTTTTCAAGAAGAATGCTATGGAATTAGGTGTGACTTTTAGAGCCTAAATAGCATTCACTGCTGAGAATAGATGGGAAGAATTTTCCCATCAATATTCCAAAAGTGGTAAGAAATTATGTGTTATTTTTAAACATTTCAAGTTCTTCATCTAAGTGTTTAATGTGAACAACTCTTAGCATTTAGCATGTGGAAAGTTTATTATTAAGAAGATTGTCAGATACTAAAGTGTGGTTAAAACAAAAGGCATTCAGAATGCTTGTTATTTACTAGGAAAAAATATCAAAATTCTAGGGCTAGAGAGATGGCTCAGTGGTCAAGAGCTTTTGCTGTTCTTGTAGATGACCTGGATTCAGTTCAAAGCACCCGTGTGGAACCACAGTTTCCTTGGATCTGACATCCTTTCCTGGCTTCCCCAGGCACCAGGCATTCACAGACTGTACATACATGCATGCAGGCAAAACATTAGGGTACATGAATTTAAAATAAATGAATCTTAAGGAAAAAAGAAAATTTTCAAAGATAGGATAGTTTTGCATCTTTTATATATAAAATATACATGAAAATCTTAAACATGGGAACCCTATACAAAGAGAATGACATCATACGAAAGAGAAATGTATTTTGTTGCCTCTCTGTGTGTTGTGCATGTGCATGTATGCATGACTAAATGCTGGTGTGTTGACTCAAGACTGCCTGGAAATGTCTCTATTGCAGTAAAGCCCAGCCTTTGAGTAGACGTCTAAAAGCGACTTCTGAATTCTTGAGAGCTATAGCTAATAATTTTGGAGAAAATTCTGTGAAAGCAAACAAAGAATCATATTTTCTCCATTGTACATGCACTCTCTTAGAAAATCTTGAACTCTCTTGTGGGAAAAACAATGCACAAAGCTAAAATTTAAGTCTATTTTAAAGAAAGCAAACAGTTTATATATTAGATGTTAGAGCCAAAATAATCATTTCAATCTCAAAAAAGTACTGATATGGCAATAGAAAAATGAGTTAAAATAAATTTAACTTAAAATTTAGTGAGAACTAGATTATCATACAGAATAAAATTGGATCAATCAAACAAAAAGACAAAAATCAAAACTACAACATGTGAAAAGCGTCATTTTGAGGCCAGCATTATTGCAGGAATATTCAATCTAAATTCAACTGGAGCAGTAGTTAGAACACAGGGCAAAACATGATGTAAGTGCATTAGAAAATCTGAAAAGCCAAAGGCAGTGAAACTACCCTGTAATTCTTAACAGCAGAGGACTTTAAGTCACACCTATAATCGGACAGTTCAAGAATACACAGGTGAGATGAGGGCAGCAAAGCCTGTAAAAGCAGGGCTTTGGGGGCCCGTACAGCCTGTGCTGGAAGTGCTGCCCAATGAGGGGCAAGGCACGAGATAGTTCCCTACTATAAGCTCCAGCCTGAGGTCAGACTTCACAATGATAGAGTGTTTACAACTATCAGGGAGGCAGAGAAGTGCAATGTTCAGAGATTAGTCTTCCATGGTAAGGAACAAAGATTTAAAATAAACCTCAGAGCAGATAGTTCAAAGAACATAACAGAAACCAGGGAAATACTCCAAGAGTTAAGAAAGGTCAGCAGTCACACAAGACCTCCAGCCTTCGGGAGGAGAACAATCCAAAGGAAAAGACCAGAGAGAGGTGATTCATTGAAAAAGACTGAGAGTCAAGACACAAATCAGGACACATTCCTATGAGGAGGCACTTGAGGAGACAAGGCATGAAAGCAATTACAAACAAGGTGCTTATGATTCCTGTTTACTATTGAATAATTTAATTTTCCCAAAGTTCTGCACCATGATTTTACTGGATGAGGATTAGGGACTTTAGGAAACTAGTGAGTGGTACTTCTTTCTATCTTGTTCTCTTTATGGGAGGTCTGGAAATACATTTAGTGTGAATGCATTTGGATGTATGTGTCTATGAACACATTGAGTAGGACCATGTGTTATGTTGAGTAGGTCTGATAGCCAGTATCTAAGGTAGTACCAGTCATATGGTAATGATTCATGTAATTTGGCTCTCTGTTCCTGGATTTTGAAATAAATGGGCATCTGCTGTATGTGTGAATTAATGTAAAACAAGAACTAATGTTAATTTTTATATAGATTAAATGACATAAAAATAAAATGACTTAAAGAGTGTGTTGGTTATCATAAGTACATGATTATGTACCAAAAATACATACCGCCCAGGAGGAGAGAGAGCTGCCGCCAGAGAAAATTTGTGCACAGTGCACAAATCCTTCCAAACTGTCACTCTTCTCCTGAGCATTCATAGAATTGCTGTATGGATTAATGGAGTTATTCTAGACCAAGATTTTCCAGGTGATTAAATGGGATATTGAGCTGAGGAGTAGTCCTACACAGAGAGCTTGGTTCAGAATGAAGGGGAATTAAATGATTTGGTGCCAGGATTCAGTAACAATCACAGGAAAATGATGCCAGATTATTCATCTGGCTATGTTTCAGTCAGTTGAAACACTACAGAGGAAAATGAGCATTACCTCACCAGTGGACTCTGAGTGAAGCACACATACGCACACATGTACGTACACACACATATTGTGGTGAAAGAGGGCAAAAAAATCAAAGTCTCAATTGTGTTTTCTGAGGTAAAGATTTTTTCGTTGTGAAATGCAGGATTTAAACTCTCTGCCTCTGAAATTGTCTTCTCAGGGTCAGAAATAAGCAGAATTCTTTTAAATACAAGTCAGAATTTCAAACCAAATGTCTATGGGCCAATTTGTTCAAGCATAGAATTTGTAAGAGTAAAAACAGGCAGCAGGGTCTCTTGGAGGACATCACAGTTTAGGGTCTGGTCTCACGATTTCTCTGTTATATAAATAAAATGAAATTATTAATTATAATTGAGTAAATGGGTGAAAACTAGAACCATGAAGACAAAGAAATGTAATCATTCATGACTAACACAATAAAAGCTCAGAATTAAAGGTACTGATACAAAAGCATTTGGGTGTGTGTGTCTGTGTTACACGAAGCTCCCTACTGATGTGATATCAGTTTAAGTTTATTTTCTGCCCCTGTGTTTCTCTATTCCCCACCATCCTTTCTTCTTTCATTTATTTCCCTTTTCTTTTTAAGAAGCCACACCATTTTTAGTCAATTTTTAGGAGAAAATTATTTAAAAAATTTTAAAGTTTACCCAGTTAATCTTATCTGTGAAAAAATTTAACCATTGTTTTCCTATTTTATATAGAAATATGAAAATAGTCCTGCTTAATCCATAAATTATGGAGCTGCTGTTTGCATTTAAATTTTTTCTTACCTATAATATTCTGCCAAGCTGTTCTATTCACATGTTGAAGATTGACTAAAAATCCTGACCCATAATGATCTAGTTTGCTTTCAATCACTGTGACAAAACATTCTGACAAGTACCAACTGGGGGAGGGCGGTATTTAGCTTACATCTCCCAGATCACAGTTCATCACTGAAGAAGCCCAATGTAGGAACTCATGGAAGGAACTTGAAGCAGGAGCTGAAGCACAGGCCATGAAAGAACACTGCTTACTGGCATACACCCCTAGCCCATGGCCAGCCTGCTTTCTTATACAATACACAACAACCTGCCCAGGGGTGGCACTGCCCGCAGTAGGTTGGGCACTCCCGCATCACTCAACTATGGACAGAGAGCAGTGTGTATTAACTGCCCAAAAGTAGACATGTTAGGAGAAATGCAGAAAGAACGCACCATCTAACATTCATTACAGAAGTTATTCACATGAGACTTTGTAACACTTGTGGGAAAATGCCTTCACCTTATATCTAGGTGAGGAGCATTTGAAGAGGTTGATTTCCTCAGGTTTAATTTCCTGTGTGTGTAACTCACTGTCCTTGACTACTTTTTAAGTAAAATACTTTTATTGCTGTTTTGTGTATTTCATACATAATTATTCAGTCCAATTTAGACACACTCCCCTTTCCCTGCTCCCCGCCCTACCGCAGTTCATGCCTTCTGTCATACATGTCTTGCATCCTTTTCTCAGACTACTTTTCCATTCTCATCTTCAGTGTCACTCTGCAGACCAGGGGAAGAAACTTGTCTTTTGCTAATGATTAAGGTCATCTAAGGAACAGATTTCTTTTCACTGTTTTGTGCCCGGGAGTGGTTGTAGAAGTGAAGGGTTGCTTCCAGCTCTTTGGTGTTGTGAAAAGAGCAGCAACAAACATGATTGTGCATGGATCTCTGCTATTGTATACATCCTTTGGGTATATACCTAGGAGTGGTATAATTGGGTCAAATGGTAGGTTCATTTTTAGTCTTTTAAGAGTTCTCAGGGCTGGAGAGATGGCCTAGCAGTTAAGAGCGTTGACCGCTCTTACAGAGAACCCGGGTTCGATCCCCAGCACCCACATGGTGGCCGAGAACTGTCTGAAACTCCAATTCTAGAACTCCAGTTCCAGGGGGAATCCGACACCCTCTTCTGACCTCCACGGCATTGCACGACACGGGTGCACATACTTGCATGCAGACAGTACATTCATACACATACATAAATAAATAAAATATTAAAAAAAAACAGTTCTCTACACTACTTTCCATAGGGTTTGCACATATTTGCAGTCCTACCAGCAGTGAATGAGTGTTCTCCTTTCCCCACACTCTCTCCAGCATTTAGTTGTTCGTTTTGATTTTCATTCCCTTTATTACTGACAATGTTAAATACTTTTAAAGGTGTTTCTGAAGCATCTTAAGTTCTTCTCCTGAGAAGTCTCTGTTCAGATCTTTAGCCCATATTGTAATTGGGTCATTTGCTTTCTTGGTCCTTTGTTTTTTGAGTAATTCATATATTCTGATTCTTTTTTGGTATTTTTGAGACAGGGTCTCCCTTTAGTCCCAGATGGCCTGGAGCTCACTCTTGAACTCACAGAAATCCGCCTGCCTCTGCCTCCTGAGTGCTGGGATTAAAGGTGTGTGCCACCATGCCTGGCTATATTCTGATTCTTAAACCTCTGTCAGAAGTATCACTGGTGAGGATTTCTTCTCTGTGGGTTGTCTCTTCACTTCATTGGTTGTTTCTCTTGCTGTATGGAAGCTTTTTAGTTTAATGAGGTCTCAGTTGTTGATTGTTGACCTTAATTCCTGAGCAACTGTTGTCTGATTTAGAAAGTATTTTCCTATGCCAATATTATCTTGTACCATTTTCAGAGATTCAGGTTTACCATTGAGGTCTTTAATCCATTTAGAATAGACTTTTGTATAAAGTGAAAGATAGTGGTTTCAAAAGATAATCCAGTTTTGCCAGTGCCATTTGCTGAAGATGCCACCTTTCTTCCATTGAGTGTTTTTGGCTCCTTTGTCAAATATCAGGTGGCTGAAATTGTACGTACTCAAATTTTGGCCTTTGATTTTATTCCATTGATGTAGGGGTCTATTTTTATGCCAGAACCATGCTGTTTTTATAACTAAAGCTCCATAGTAGAGATTGAAACCTGGTATAGTAATTCCCCCTGCATTACTCTTCTTGCTCAGGTTGCTCTGGGGTATTTTGTTCATATGATTTTTAGAATGCTTTTTAAATTCTGTGACAAAAGGGCATGGGGATTTGATTGGTATTGCATTGAATCTATATATTACTTTGATTAGGCTGGTCATTTTTGCAATATTAACTCTTCCCGTCCGTGCGCATGGAAGATCCTTCCACGTTCTGATGTCTTCCTCATGTTCCTTCTTCAAAGATTTAAAAATTTCATTGTAGAGATCTTTAATGTCTTTGGTCATGTTTACTCTGTGATATTTTTTGAGGCAATGGAAGGTTTTCCATGTACTCCTTCTCCAATTGCTTGTTATTGCTATATAGGTAGGCTACTTATTTTTGCAGATTAATTTTGTAAAGTGGAAGCAACCCAGGTGTCCCTTGGTACATTTATACAATGCAGTTCTATCAAGCAGTGAAAGATGATTTCATGAAATGTGTAGGGAAATTGATGGAACTGGAAGCTGTTATGCTAATGACATATGTTATCCCTCATTTGTGGTTCCTAACACCAAATCTTTATATATAAGTCAAAGTGAGTAAGTGCTCAGTAAAGATAATATATTGATCTTGTTGCTGTAGATATAACTTGAATTATATTTCTCTATTTGTCTAAGGGATGAATTTATTTCAACCAAAGTTATTGTCATTTATCTCATGGTATACAATGTCTATATTAAAAGTAACTAAATTGCCTCTCTCTACTCACTGGTTACACTCCTTTGAAACCTGAGGCAAGGTTTTTGGTAATATACTCAATGATCAATAAATGACCATATATGCTAGGACTGATAAATCACTATAGGGTTCCTGGTCCTTAAGGACATATGTTAATTTTAAAGGAATGATTACTTTTGCTCCATGGTGTGATCTATTTCTGCATTTAAATATGTTTTATATGTAATGTATTTGACCACTAGTTAAAACATCTTTGGCGTGAACAAACAGGATTTTTTTTTTGCCAAACCTACATAAAACACCTCTGAACATTTGGAGAGAATTGGTCATTTAGAAGCTATTCCAAGGCTTGCAAGCACATCACACAGTTTGTACTTTATGAACTGTATATTTAAAATAACTCTTTCACCTACATATATGGGAATAAACATGGAATATTTAGTAAATTTTAATAAGTAAGGGTAAATCTCTTAGTAAATGTTATTAGGTCTCATGACATTAACTAAAATGTTCCTGCACAAGATTAAAATGGCTGGCTATTTCCAGAGTAGAAAATAGTAACACACTTAAGCTACTATGCAAAATTGTTAATTTTCAATCCACTCCTGAAATGTACTGGATGCCCAGTTACAGCTATTAGACTAAATGGACACACATGTTCTCCATGTTTCTCTGTATTGTACAAGTAACCTGTGACATTTCTTTTGCCCATATCAAGACAATTTGGCTCAGGAAAAGCTGGGTTCTACCTCTTTTGAGCCAGCTGTATGTAGTCCAGAGGAGACAGTTTGGATGGGCTTGGTAAACCTTTTCAGCTTCGTTCCTTTTTCAGCTTGGTTCCATCTGTGGGAATCATTCAAGAAATGGATTAGGACCTACTGACAAGGGAACTGATCTGTGGGCATTTGTGCCAGTCCCTCTGGACTGTTGCCCTACCTCTAAATTTTGCCTTATGGTTAAATGAAATGCATTGATAGATAAAGGCTTCAGTATCTGCTGTGAGCTGCCTTACCAGGAGCTGTTGGCCAAGGAGGCTCTAACCACCCCCCTCTCCAAACAAAGGCGATCTGCCTATTACTGGGTGCACACAGAAGTGGACAGTAAGACACCATTGCTGAAGATACGGTGTCGGTGTGATGTTAGCATGAGAAAGAAAAACTATGTTGAGACCTTGAACTGCAAATCTATAGCTGGCCTTTATGGTACCAAAGAGCACTATGCAGATCCCTGGAAAGAAATGGTCTCTGAAGTTCTACTACAGACCTCTTGTGTTGCACTTTTACATGCCAAAGAAGATGTAGCACAATAGGGGCAGCCTGCTACATATACACCCAGAAAAATTCCAATTGGATCTACGGCCCACTCCATAGTAGAACATAGAGTTGGTACTGCAAGCTTGATGCCTCCTCATGGCAGGAGACTTTACAGGCCGCACTGGACAGCTATGGTTGTTCCTTTGCTAAAAAGCTATAATGCCCCAACCAACATACAGTCCAATCCTATGTGCACAAAGTGTAACTTCTTATAATGGTTAATATTTTTTTCTATTTGTGTTTTATTAGTAGAATTAAAAGGACACTCCTAAATGAGCCATTGGCCCACTGAAAACAGAACTTGGACAGACCCAAGAGTTTGATGTGTCACCTCGGATGAAAAATGAATCTTCCTACATCTCTCTTTCCTTCACCCTCTACTCCAAGGCCCACGGACTCTCACAGAAGAAATTGGCACATCAAATTTTAAGGGCCAAGTAAGGGGAGTGAGTTGTGAGATCAGAGCAAAAACGGACTGGACTTATTTAATCATCATGTTTGTGTGTGCAAAGCTCTCCAACTGGAGTTGGGGACCCTGGGTCATACAAGAATTGAACTCAGATGCTTGCTAATTGGGTTTACATGGATATTGCTTATGTTTATTGCTTATGTTTACTAATTGGTTAAAATATGTTCTGTATGAAATACACAAAATTCCAATAAACAATTGAAAAAGAGTTTATTTAAAAAAAGAAGTGAAGCATATTATTCACTACTTTTATTTTTTCTCTTATCTGTATGTGGTGGGTTAGAAACACAGTTGTTGTTGTTGTTGTTGTTGTTGTTATTGTTATTGCTTTCCATTTGACAGGGTCTCCCTAGTCCCAGCCAACCTGGAAGTCACTATGTGGACCAGGGTGGCTTTGATTCAACAGAAACCAGCCTGCTGGGATTAAAAGGCATGTGCCACCACACCCAGCAAAACACAGTTTTCTTTATCTGCATTATATTCAAACTCTTTTAGAAATAATCATTACTCTTTGTCAATTGCACATTATTAATTGTGGATATTATAGACCTAAGACAGCCACTATAATATGTTCACCAAAATCCAACTAGTGTTCTCAGGGGTATTTATTTTATTTCAAGTAATTCTGTATGGATAGCTTAATTCATGTGAGTTTATGCTCATCTCGGTTTCATCTTCTGAAGAGGGATTTACTACTACTTCTGAAGAGAGATTTACAATATCCCTTCCTAATTTGTCATTTCCACAAGTATTAAATCATGCCTAAATAAAAGTCATATTAATAGCAAAACATCGACAGCTACAAGAATACACGTGTAAACAACTTTCTTCTCTATTTTAATCTTTAGTTGTTTTTAATTTAGTATGTACACTAACACCCACCCCAGGATGCGTTCATATATGTCCCTATACTTTTATTATATTTATCCTTCTCCAACAATGCCTTCTTTTATTCCCCTGGTTCCCTGTTTCTAATCCCCTCTCTCCCCAGAAATAGTCTCCTTTTTGTACTTTCATATTACATGCATTCTATTAATCTCTCTTTTCCTCTCTCTCGCCTCCCTTAATTATCATTTTCTTTCTCTCAACATACTTTATCCACTTTCAACACATACACACACACACACACACACACACCTAGATTCCTCACATGAGAGTAAACATACAGTATTTGTATTTCTGACTCTCCTTTGTATTTCACATTATAATGTCTATTTCGGCCTCTTTTTGTAAATGAATTATTTGTTTTTGTTTTGGCTTAATAGAATTCCATCGTGTATAAGCAGGGTATTTTATTTACCTACTTATCTGTTTATGGGCACCATATTTTGGCTATTTTGAACAATACAGCAATAAGCCTGTGTGTGCTGCCATCCACAGAGTATGCTAACTTAGAATTCTTCTGGTACATAGCCAGATGCAGGGTAGCTGGGTAACATGGTAGTTTTGTTTTACGTTTGTGAGGTAACTTCATACTGATTCCATAGTGGCTCTTTTGGTTTATATTCTTGCCAGTCGCCTATAAAAGTTCCCAGTTCTTAACAACTTTGTGTTTTGTGGCATTTGTTTTCTTGACTATAGTCATTCCAACTGGATGAGATCAGATCCCAAAGTAATTTTAGCTTCCATTTCCCTGTTGACTAAAAGTGTTTAACATTATTTAAAAAAAAGTTTATAGCCATTTATATTTCTTCTTTGGGGAATTGTCTATTGATTTCGTTAGCCAATTTAATGATTATATGGTTGGTTTTTGGTGTTTACTTCAGAGTTCATTACATATATAGTTGTCAAATTCCTCAGGGTTCTTCAACACAAAGTACCATTTCCTAATCAGTCTTCCCACTCAAGCAGTCCCTGTGAACACAACTAACATGTGCATTTTAATCCCTACATCTCACTAGAGTATCTCTCACCTAGGCCACAATTCACATTGAACACTCCACCTTCCACTTACCAAAACTCATATTCTTATTCAAGAGCAGATTTGATTCCCTTGCCTAGGAATTGTTTTCCTTTATTATTTTATCTGATCTGCTTCCTGGGGTGGTCCTTCCCACGTTCCGTTCTTATCTTACAATCCTTCCCATGTTCCCTTCTTATCTTACAATCCTCTACCTCTTCAATAATCTTTTCATGTTCCAGGACTCTGTGCACTGTTATATGTCTTTTCAATTGGTATTCTTTCAGTATTCAGTGTCAATGAGTAACACATGAAAGGTATTAACATTCAACTTTTATCTCAAATCTAAAACTGTCTTCTGTAATTTGTAAGCATTGTTTATTTTCTTTCTTTCTTTTTTTAATGTCCTTTAAACATTTATTTGTATTTTTTATAAATTACAAATTACTTCGTATTAAAATTTACTATTCAAAATTTTTAAGCAAAAGTGATTTAAAAATGAAAACTAGGTGTTTCTCAGACATCTCTAATTCCTCGCTTGTGAAGTCTCTGTTCAGTTCTTTGCTCCATCTATTGAGCGGGTCGTTTGTTTTCTTTTTTCTTTGTTTTTTGAGTAGTTTATATATTCTGGAAATCAATGCTTTGTCAGATGTATCTGCAGTGAAGGTTTCCTCCCACTCTGTGGGATTTCTCTTCACTTCCTTGATTGTTTCTTTTGATGTACAGAAGCTTTTGAGTTTGATGAGGTCCCATTTGTCAATTGTCGACCTTAATTCTTGTGCAGCTGCTGTCTGATTTAGGAAGTCTTTTCCTACGCCTATGTCTTGAGAAACACCTCAAGAACTGCTCAACATCACTAATCATTAAAGAAATGCAAATCAAAACCACTTTAAGATATCATCTTACTCCAGTAAGACTGGCTAGGATCAAGAAAACAAATGATACCAAGTGCTGGAGAGGTTGTGGGGAAAGGGGAACACTCATCCACTGCTGGTGGGAATGTAAACTCGTACAGCCACTATGGAAAGCAGTGTGGAGAACCCTTGGAAGACTTGGAATGAACTTGCCACCCGACCCAGCCATACCACTCCTGGGCATGTACCCTCAAGACTTACGCCACCACAGAGATACATGCACGGCCATGTTTATTTCAGCTCTCTTCACAATAGCAAAGAGCTGGAACCAACCTAAATGCCCCTCAACTGACGAATGGATAGAGAAAATGTGGTACATCTTCACAATGGAGTTCTATGCAGCAGTAAAGAAAGACGACATCACGAGCTTTGCAGGAAAATGGCTGGAGCTAGAGGACATCATGCTGAGTGAAGTAACACAGTCCCAGAAAAACAAACGACGAATGGTATCCCTCATCTGTGGATGCTAGTGCCAATTACCCAGTTGTAAGTATTTCTTGTGTAGGGCCCCCTGAGCTTCTGTACAAAGCAGTTGGACATAATGCATTTTGGAAACAACAACAACAGAAAATACTGCATCAAAGAACTGACTGAAACAGTGAACTTCTGCTCAAAACAGTCAACGTCCCCATGGAAAATATTGAGAAAGACTAAGAGATGGAAAGCATGTTTGGCAGAATGCACGAGCTCTGACGGGGTGGGGGAATGAGCGGGAACACGGGTCTAGATTTGTTAAAAATAAATAAATAAATACAAATAAAAAAAAATTAAAAAATAAAATAAAATAAAATAAAATCTTGAAAAAAAAAATGAAAACTAGGGCTCTGGTATATATAGCGCAGTGTTCAAGGTCCTAGGTTCAATTCCCAGCACCACAAAAAATAAAAAAGCACAATAAAGGAATAAATAGGTTTAGTATTTATTTTGTCTAAAATGAAGCTTAATCAGACTTGAAAGTATTCTTTTTTGTAACAAATTTCTAAAATAACGAGCACTTTACCTGACATAGGCAGAGGTATTTTATACACACACACACACGGAGTCACATAGACAAATATCAGTATAGCAGAGGGTTTTTTGGTTATTTCTGTTTTTTTATTTATTACCACGTGTATGTGTGCATGATGGGAGGACAGTACAAGGCCACAGTGCCCATGTACTATTGTACTATCAGAGGACAACTCTGCCAAGTCAATTCTGTCCTTCCACATTTAAGTAGATTCCAGGGATTGAACTCAGATTGCCAGGGTTCCACAGCAAGTGCCATTACCCACTGAGTCCTCTGGCCAGCCCAGCATAACAGCTTTTAGGGCTGTTTGTGATTTCCCACATAATCCTTTCTTAAGTAGCTTAACTACATCATTTTCATCTCTAGAAGGTAAGATGTAACTCATGATTTTGAAAGAAATACCTTTTTAGTATAAGAGAAGTGTATCATTTATCCCTGTATCCTAAATAGAACCATAAATTTTACAAAACTCTGTCGTGCCAATTATATCATTTTGCTACATGACCTATTGGCAGTGAATTGCCACATGGTTTTGATCTCAAATTGCAAATTTTATACTATAAGCAACAATAAGAATTGAGGAGATAATTATTTGATTTTCTTCATACGTTTTTACAAAAAAGCTACTCTAATGAATAAACGTTGAAGACCTTACATTACAAAGGCTTATTTTTGTTGTTGTTGTTTTTTAAACTTTCTTTCCTTTTTTTCCCCAAAGCCACTTTTTATTGAAGCTTCGTGCAGTTCATACAAAATTTCCCAATCAAGTCTAGACCCACTCTCCTTTCCCTGCTCCCCCCCGCCAGCAGAGCTCATGCATTCTGCCAGACATGCTTTTCATCTTTTTCTCAGTTTCCTTTAAAAATTTTCCATGCAGAAGTTTACTGTTTCGGGAAGAAGTTGACCGTTTTAGTCAGTTCTTTGAACCAGTCTTCTTTGTTGTTGTTGTTGTTCCTTCCAATTTACATCACTCCAAAATATGCATATACACATGCCACATATATCAAGATTATGACATCATAGGTTTTAGCATCTTCAGCTTATGATTTCATTTTTTTTTCTTTATTAGACTGAAAGATGTCATGTTTTCCTTAAGGAAGTGTTTGAAGGCTCCTCCTTGGCAAGCCCAAACAACCACCAGTCCTGCTCTTGTGCTCCACACTGGGGTCTTCCCTTCCCATGGTCACCAAATGGGGTACGGTAAGCACCGTGTCCTGTCTTGATCTTCCTGTACTGGTCTCCGTGATACAGCCTGGATAGTCCAACAATGGCAGTCTAGGCTCTGAAGAGGATGAAACTCCAGTCCACAAGCTGGATGTCTCAGCAGGTTTGAAGGATTCTTGGAGAGACATGAGTCTTCAGTCCTTATTGGAAGGTTGAAAAGCTGTGTCCTTTGTTTATTTTTTAAACAGTCACATAGAGGCCAGGCTGACCTTGAATAGCTACAAAGCTAATGTAGGCCAAGCTGCCTTGAACTGCTCCTCCTCCCTCCACCTCCAACACTAAAGATTAAGCCTGGGCTACCACACCAGGCTACACAGTTGCTTTTATTTTAAATTTATTTATTTATTTTTTTAAGGGATTCTACAATACAATGACACAGTTGTTTGCAGCTAGCATTGATGTCACTCATTATGTCATACAATCAGGTAATTGGTGCATTTTGCAAGTATCTATGTCCAAATTTTGAACAACCCAAGGTTCCCATAGACCAGTTGGAGAAGCTTGTATGCACAGACATGTTGATCAATCAGGAGTCCAGACTATATTCCTGTAGTCTCATGATTCACCCCTATCTCTCCACAGCCCTTACAATCTACCACGCCTCCTCTTCCGCAGTTTGTTCCCTGGGCTTTGGGAAAGGGGCACAAGTGGGTGAGACGAAAACAGTCTAATTTCTTTGGAGTTGTCATTTTGGACTCCAGTCTTTTCAGGTTGTTTCCCTTCATGGATTGACAGCTTTCCCAGTGATACCCTTTTTAGTCATATTAACAAAGCACAAGCTATTGGATGTACAGGCATTTAAGCAGTACCACTTATTATGTCAAGCTAAGCTGTGAGCATAGACACAGATGCTTGGATGGCATGCTAATCCGCAAACTGTGGTTTCTCTATAAAGGGTGACAAGTTCTTACTGTGGCTCACAACATCGCCCAACCACCAGAGGACACAAGCTTGTGGCATCCGCTGTGAGTTATTCCTCCAAGGAGAGAGCCAATAGCCAACTAGATTTGGGATATATATAGACACTTGGCTGCCACTGTTGCACAGTATCTCCAGGCTGTTGAGGTGTAGCTGATATTGACGGAGGAGTCTTGCTTGTCTCAGGGAGACCAATATTTTGCTGTATTGCTTTAGTGGCCTTTGGTAACGCTCTCTAGCCTTTGCAGAGGCCAGTTGTACACTAGCAAGTGATGTCTCATAACATTTTTCATGCTCACACCAGGTCTTCGACAACAGGGACTTACTCCCTTTCTCCTTGCATATATCTCACTTATAGGCAAAATGCCTTTATAATTTTGGGGGGGGCGGGTTTGAATCCCCTAGCCAACATCTCCTAGGTAGAATAATTCATTGCTGATGTCAGAGCTTTCCTGTAGTAATATATTTGGCTTAATTACACAACTTATAAACACTTTACTATTGAATTTGGCTCTAGTTAGGGAAATATCCTTTCACAGTTCCTATGCCTATCAATCAGTTAATATGCTATGCCTATTTTATAGGAAATTACCACTGTAACAGTTGGCTCTAGTTTACAGTTAGGGAGTGGTTTCATTACCCTCATGTTTTTCTTTTTCCAAAAAAAAAGGGCGGGGAGAGGTAGGAAGGTTTCTCAGCACTTGGAAGGTAAACTTCATTAGGGTCCATTATAAACAGTCAACCCCAATATTATTCAGAGAGATGCTCAGTGTCCGTGACTCAGGCAGTCTGAGGTTCCTCATTCCTTAATGTCCAGATGGGTCAACCTCTCTGCTGGCATTCCCCAGCTCATCCTGCACAGCCATAAGTTGTATATTTTCAGGCATTTAGATTGGTGATTTTTACCTGTGGGAACATAAAATTCTCCTCCCATTGTTAGTTTCAAGATCAGAAAAATTGAAAATTTATCAATAGGATTGGAACACAGAGTTTTCCATTTGTATCCCAGAAAGGATAGTACCCCACCTCCCACCTCCCTCTTTTTTTTTTTTTTTTGGTTTTTATGTTTTGACCTATAGATGCCTAAGTTGTATTACACATACCCATAAACAGGAGCCAAGGCATAAGCTTTCATTAAATTTACCCAAACTCTTTCTCATTGACTGTATGCTATTTCACTTGGGGAGCCAAATAACCCTCTTAAAATTATTATTCATGAGAAAAATATTATTCTTACATATACCCCTAAGCAAGGATTTCTACAAGCTTTGTCCTTTTCTGTGACTGGCAGTACTTTTCACTCAGCCTTTCTGTCTTGGACCTAGGAATTGTCTCTGGCATCTTTTCCATACATACTATAATGTAACAAACCAACAAATCCAAAGTACCTTGTAACTTCAAAACACTCTTTGAATTTCATTTGAAATTTGAAATTTCATTTTGAATTTGCTGTTACTGCTAATATAAAAGGCATTCTCATTTCTTGCTCAGATGGCAGTAAAGCTTTCTAATGCTGCCACATTTTAGCCCTTTCTGTCATTACTCTACCAATGCCTCAGAGATTCATCAACAAAATCCCAATATATTCTACTTAAACATAGAGCATTAAAATAGAATGCTTTCAAAGCCGGTCCTCTGATCCTTCCTTACCCCTCATTGCATGCCCTGAATTTCAGTCATGATTGCAGAAATGTGTTCTGACATTCCAGACTTCTTTCTGTTCTACTTGTGTCCCAAGCTGAGCTTTGTGTTTGGGATGCTCCACTTCTCATTGCCTGTTCTCTGCCCCACAGATCTCCCTTTGCCCTTTCTGGTACAGAATACCTTTCATTCCCTTGGGCAACCAAATTCACTTTCTACCACTTAACCTACTTAGATGTTTTTATAGTTTCATCTACTCTTAATTTCCATTGTTCATTAACTAAATCTCTTACAGGAAGAGTTTGACTTTGATAGAGAATCTATGTATTATTCTCAACTGTCTCCAGACTTAGAATATATGTCACAATAGTAAATCAATATATTTTTGCAGAATATTTTCCATTTAATTTTCATTTAATATAATGAAAGATAGGGGCTTAATGTAGTTGAAAATCATAAGCATAGTTTTTTATTTTGTGGACTGATTTAAATATTATAAAACTTTCATTACCAGTCTGCTAAATATTTTGCATCCTTTCACTTACTTAATCCTTACAACTACCTAGGAAAATGAGATGAGATCATATAAGCCTCTTTTTCACTGAAGCTCAGTATTTTCTTCTATGTATATGTTTTACTGACTTTTTGTGGACTTCACACAATGTATTTTAATCATATTCAGAGTCTCCTCCCCAACATGCACACCCCATAGACTACCCACTGGAGTTCATGTATTCTAGCATATATGTTAAGGTCTCTCGAGACAAGCTTGTGTACCCAGATGTCCCTTGATGTGAGTTCATCCACCGAGTCTGGTTAGCCTATCTAGAATCTCTCTCTTTTTTTAATTTTTATTTTTATTGATGCTTTGTGTATTTCAGACATCATTTTCCAATTCAGTTCAGGCATATATCCCCTTCCCTTCCCTTCCCCCCACCCCACCCTCACAGATCGTGCATTCTGCCGTAAGTTTTCTGCATCTTTCTCTGCTTTTTTGTTTTGTTTTGTTTTCATTTTTTTTAACAATAAGTGATAATTTGTGAGTACAAGCATTCTTCATATAAAACCAATTTGCGAGCAGTTGTGCCCAAACCCACACAGCTCATGGGTCCCACTATCCAGCAAGGGGGGGGGGCTTGTATGTTCAATCAAGTTGATCAAATGAGTGTCCAGTCTATATTGTTGTAGTTTCACCATTCACCCCAATCGCAGCCCTTACATTCTACCGCGCCCCCTCTTCCACAGATTGTTCCCTAGGCTTCTGGCAGCCCATGAAAGAAAACAGCCAGAATTGACTAGAGACCAAGACAACAGCTCCAGAGAAAGTAGACTGTTTTGCTTCTCATCCACCTGTGCCCCTTTTCTAAGCCTAGAATCTCTCTCTTAAAGGAGATCAACTCTCCCTCCCCTAGTAAGAATCAGCTACCAATAGCTCCTCAGCTGAGGTTGAGGCTTCCTGCCAGTTTCCCCAGTACTATATAGGTTTTTATCTGACTGAGTTTGAGTGGATCTTGTGCACATTGTCACCATTGCTTTAAGTTCATATGAAGAAGTTCCCATGAGCCTTATAGCAATTCATATTTCCTCTACTTTACCTTATACCTTCTCCAGGAATATTGTATCTAAATTATTAAAGATTGTCTCATATATAGTAAAGGACTAAGCATGTGTGTCATGACATTCTGACATCATTGAGCTGTTGTCCTGATGCCAACACCTAGTTATTTTCAAACCTCTTTTTGTTTCAAGAAAATAATTCAAATCCGTATATGTCTAAGAAAGTGTTGGAGGGAATTACTTTAAACAAATATATTCTTACAATTAATTGTCAAAGAAAAATTAAATCCTACCTAATGAATTGTCTTCATTTAGAAGAATAAATTGTATTTTAATTTCTCACTATTCAGTTAGTATGGAATAATCCAATATGAATATTAAGTAGGGAGATTGTACTTTCTGAAACGACTCAGAGTGCAAGAAATTCATCCTTCAATTTTGGTTATTTTACATTATAAATATTATTAATCTTAATATTCCTTTGAGTAAATTTGGCCAATGTAGATTTTTCTCATAATTTCCTGTAGGTATTTTGCGAATCTGAACACGTGGAAATAATGTGTTATATTAAAATTGAAAAATGGATTAGTTTAGATTAACTGCATATGTAATTGTGAAAAAAACTGATACTTGAAACTCACTGCCTAAATCTTATTGCTAAGGGTTATATGGAGATAAATATTCAGTTAAATAGCATACTCTACAGTATATATTATTTAATTGATAATTTGTCTCTAACCTGAAGGGAGGGCTATTGCTAGAGTGCAGAGGGTAGGTGTGGTGGTTTGAATGAGAGTGTCCCCCATAGGCTTTAAGTACTCAGACATTTTGTCACCAGTTGGTCACACTGTTCTAGGAGATCTTAGAACATGTGGCCATGCTGGAGGAAGTATGTCATTGGGGGCAGGCTTGGTGAGTTCATCAAGCCTTGCAGTCTCCAGTCTCTCTCTTTCTCTCTCTCTCTCTCTCTCTCTCTCTCTCTCTCTCTCTCTCTCTCTCTCTCTCTTCCTTTGCTCATTGGAGATGGGAACCTCAGTTTTCTGCTCCAGCCCTGGCCATCATATCTCCCTGCCACATTGGACTCTTAATTCCTGGGAACCATCAATTGTACGTTCAAATAAACTCTTCCTTTTATAAGTTCCCTTGGTCAGGTGGTTTTATCACAGCAACAGAAAAGTGACTAATACAGTTTTTTTGGTACCAAGAGTGGGGTGTTGGCTATGAAGAACCTGGAGCTTTGGGCTAGAAAAGCTGTTGACCACTGTAAGCAGAGTTTAATGGGCCATTCTAGTAGAAGCGTGGAAGAAAGCATTGATGCAAAAAATGTAATTCCAGGGGGCTGGAGAGATGGCCTAGCGGTTAAGAGTGCCGACCACTCTTACAGAGGACCCGGGTTCGATCCCCAGCACCCACATGGCGGCCAAGAACTGTCTGAAACTCCAATTCCAGGAGAACTCCAGTTCCAGGGGAATCCGACACCCTCTTCTGACTTCTGCGGCATTGCACGACACGGGTGCACAAACCTGCATGCAGACAGTACATTGATACACATACAGAAATAAATAAAATTTAAAAAAATGTAATTCCAGAGGAAAATAAAGACTTAGGCAGCAACTGGGATATTTTGGCAAAGAGTCTGGCCACAGTTTTCCCACAGCCCAAATGCTTGCCTGGTGCTAAGTTGAAAAGAAATGGACTAATGTCTTTGGCAGAGGATATTTCAAGACACCCTAATGTAGAATTGGTGGCATGGCTATTAATGGTGACTACTGTACAGACCTAAGTGAAAAAGAGCAGATGGGGCAGAAAGAAATGCAGAATGTACAGTTTGGATCTGAAAAGTGCACTAGGAAGATTAATTGTCGGGGCAAGGCATATGAAGGAGAGGCTCCATTTGATAAGGAGATTAAAGTGATTTTGGAGAGAAGCCTAGCTATTTACAAGTAAATAAAGGAAAAAGTGAGATTAAAGCGATTAATGAGAGGCCTCAAGATTTACAAATAAACAACAGAAACAGTACCTTCTGGGCAGACCACACCCATCTAAGCTTCCAACTTTTGGAAAGGAAAATAATGAAAGGGTTTTCTGCTCCAAAAAGTACAGGGGAGAGAAAAGTTGCAAATGTGGTTGAAATAGGCCAGGGTCCATCCCAAACTTGCAGCCAAACTTGGCAGTTTCATTCATGTGGTGCTAGCTTTAGAGGCATGAAGGATGCAAGAGTGAAGGGGTCATCAGTTCTTCCTCCGTAGTTTTAGAGAGCTGCAGAGGCCAGGCAGAGTGCAGCAAGGGTGCCCCTGAATAAACAAGGCCCTGATAGGGCTGTGAATGTGAAGCCTGGTTGGCAGCAGAGACCCCAAGAAGACATTCACAATGCCAGAGCTGTGAGATATTTGCCAAGGAGAGCTGCATATAGGAAGAGGGACCAGCCTAAGGAAGAGACGTATGTTGCAAGCAAAGCTGGAAGAGCTGAGACATCTAAACTCTTGGAAACAAAGTCCCAGAAGTCACACATGGAGCTACTGGACTTGGTGTTTGCCCTGCTGGTTTTTGGTCTTGTTTTGGTCTAGTATGTCCTCCCTTTTGGAATGAGACTGTGTATTAGGCTCCACTGTATGTTGGGAGTATGTAATTTGTCTTTTGATTTTACAGGAGCTTACAGTTAAGAGATCAGCCTGGGTCTCAGAAGAGACTTTGGACTGTAGACTTTTGAATAGACTTGAGACTGGTAAAGACTATGGGGACTTTTAATGTTGGACTAAATGCAATTTGCATTTTGTGTGGTCATGAGCCTATGGGGGCCAGGGAGTGGAATGTGGTGGTTTGAATGAGAATGTCCCCCATAGGCTTTAAGTATTCAGACATTTTGTCCCCAGTTGGTGGCACTCTTCCGGGAAGTTTTAGAAGGTGTGGCCATGCTGGAGAAAGTATATCTTTCTTTGGGCGTGGTCTTAGTGAGTTTAACAGGCCTGCAGTCTTCAGTCTCTCTCTCTCTCTCTCTCTCTCTCTCTCTCTCTCTCCTCATTGGAGATGTGAACCTCTGCTTTCTGCTCCAGCCCTGGCCAACATGCCTCCCCACCACATTGGACTCTTAATTCCCTGGAAGAGTCAATCGTAAGCTCAAATAAACTCTTCCTTTTATAAATTCCCTAGGTCACGGTGGTTTTATCATAGCAACAGAAAAGTGACTAATACAATAGGGTTGGGTTAAATTCAAATACATGTTGTGGAGTGGAGTATGAAGACAAACACTTTACTGGATAACACTTAGCAACAAGTATGTAGAAGTAAGGTGTGCAGTGAGGGAAGAAGGAAGATAGTAGCCAGCAACCAGAGACAATGTACCTTAATATTGTTTTGCTTTTTTTATTACTCTACTTTTCAAGCATATTCTAAGCATGTGCTTATTTTACTAATGTACTTAGTCATGTCTCAGCTACTTTGTTTGACAAAGAAATGGATGTGTTTTACTTCAGTTTGTTGCAATTAGTTGTACCTTGTAACAATCCACCCTAAAACTTACTGGCTCAAAATAAATACTTAAGAATTATAAGGCTGTGAGTCAGCTAAGTGTTTCTTCTCAACTGTGCTGTGCGAGATTAATCTCAACTGAGCTGGCTCAAATATATATGTCAGATTAGTGGCTCTTTTAGGGTAACCATTAACTACAGTGTTTAGGCTTATACCATAAATGATCTCCTTCTTACAATATGTCAGGAGAACAAAAATGAAAGAGAAAACATGCATGTCCTTTTTAACTCCATACTTCTGGCAGGAATTGTTCATTGTCCAAAGCAGTTCCTATGCTCCAGCCTATAAAGTCCCAGAAGGCTTGAACAAAAACACTGATCACTTAGGGCTAAATAATTTAAGATTAATACAACATGTTAGGTTTATAATAGTTGTTGAAGATACCGATATTCTCCCACCATAGCATACAAACTGACATTTCTCCTGGATAACATGTTTAATTTGGATGGAGAAATGCCCATACAGGAAAAACGTCTATATTTTCATACACATTTAGAACCAAGTATAAACTTGGGACTACAGTAAGAGACGTAGACTACATATAGTAGTGATATCCAGTGGTAATTCTAGAAATATCTATTACAAAATAGCTTATCTCATTTTTTTAAAATTTATTTTTATTGATGCTTTGTGTATTTCATACATCATTTTCCAATTCAGTTCAGGCATATATCCCCTTCCCTTCCCCCCCACCCCACCCCTACCCATCGCAGATCGTGCATTCTGCCGTAAGCTTATCTCATTTTTATTTTCCTACTGTTCCTGGTTCATCTGGGTTTCTGCAGAAATGAAGCCATCAAAGCATTACGTCAACATCAATTAACTAACTGCAGCATGGGTCTCTAATAATACTATGGTTTATGTGTTACATATGTCTTCTTATACTCTAGTTTCCTTTCTGTTGGCATGGCAAAATACTCTGAGCAGTGTGGTTAGGGCAGGAAAGTGCTTATTTGGCTTTGACTTCCAGGTCTCAGTCCATCATTGAGGGAAGTCAGGACAAGAAATCGAGTAAGATTATGAAGTAGAAGCTCTGAAGGAACACCTGTTACTGGCTGGGTGGCAGGTTTATGCTTAGCTACCTTTCTTATACCTCCCAGGACCAGCTGGCCAAGAAATTGTGATGCCCATAGTGAGCTGGAGCCTCCTGTCAATAAACAATCAAGATAATCCCCCACAGACATGCTTACAATCCAATATCATCTGGGAAATCCCTTAATTGAGATGCTGTTCTCAGGTAATTCTAGGCTGTGTCAGGTTGATAATTAAAGCTAAGTAAATAATTGTTTTCCCATGAAAAAGAAACTTTTATTTTAAACCAGGATTATTATTTCTTTTCACTACTATTTAAATCCGAATATTCTTTGATATAAGCATATAGATATTTAATATTCTGTCATGTTAATCCATTTCCCAATAAAAAGTAAAGAATCCTGGTCGTAAAAGCATTCAATGGCTGGAGGATGACTCAGTAGTTAAGGGCAGTGGCTGCTCTTGAAGAGGGTCTGGGTTCAGTTCCCAGCACCCACAATGGCAGCTAACAACCATCCATAACTCCAGTTCCTGGGAATCTGAGGCCCTCTTCTGACCTCTGTGGACATTGCATGAAATGGGTGTACTCACAGGCATGCAGGCAGTACACTCATGCACATAAAATAAAAATATTAAAATATTTAAAGCAAAATCCATTTAAACTGTTTTCTTTATACATCAGTTTTCAGAAACCTAAAATGCTAAGGAGCAGGTTGAATCCCCAAGTACATAATCTATGTTTGTCATGTATTGTAGGGTCTTCACCATAATACCTGTTAGAATAGAAATTTGGAGAAGTTATAAACAAGCTGGACCATGACAATATACAAAAATGTCTTTAGTTTCAGTATTGTTTCTACATATCATTTATATAACCAAAGATTACCATTAGTACAGAAATGTGGCCTTCAGTGTATTGCTGTGGAAGAAACATGAAGGCCAGGATTAAGGATGGAAAAGAAAAGGATTTGCTTATAAAAAGTTTCTTGTGATAACTTCATCCAGGTCTATGACTTAAGGGAAATGGGTGTCTAAACAGAAGGGGCCATGTGGTGTGTGCCTCTTTGTCTTAACATCAAGAGACATCAAACTAGAAGGAAAAAGACCAATGCTAAGATAATAAACTCAGAAGGATGAAGAAAGGCTATTTTCTATTTTTATTTTCTTTAGAGTATTTCTTTTTTCAAAGAATTTATTTTAGCTTGGCATCAGTCTGTGAAAAAGGTGATTTCTCAAGCTAGAACATTTTCTCAAGCTTCCGCAGCTGTGAAAATAATATGTGTCTTAACAAAAGGACCAAATCATTCCTGAATATAACCTCTGAGGAGGGACAGTCTGGCTGAGTTACTTTCTGGGGTGAATTTCTAAATATTTAATCACTTTATTTCACAATTTCTTCCTCTCTTTAAATGTAGCTCAGTAAGAATGCTTACATTTTAAAATGCAACTCAATAATAATTTATCCAAATTGTAATTTTCTGTTCCATTGCATAAGATTTAATGTAGAATATACTACATAAAGACATTGCCCTAAAAATTGGCAATGTACTTTAAAAAGGCAAAACTACATACTATTCTCATCAAAAAGTTGTTTTAAACATTTGGTGTTTAAAGAAAAAATAGAAATAGAGAAGCTCACAGTCCATGTAAAGTGCTGTGCACAATGTTAGCAACAAGAGGCCTTGTCTCAAACAAGGAGAATGTGGGGACTTTCTGAGATTTCCCTCTGTCCTAGACATGTATATTCACGCCATACTGTACACACATGAACTCACACTATCTGTATTTTTTACAAGACTGTGAAAGCATATCAAATATGTTCAATCCCATATATTTGTCAGAGGGTCATGAATTGCACTAAACATGTTCTTGATTATTGATGCTCCCTATAGTGTGGTTTATATTGATAAGAAGAGGCATATTACATAAGTCATGAAAGTTATCTGTGCCTTAGCCATGATCCTAAATGAACACCCTAATAAATATTAGTAGGAAATACTACAGATGTAAAATTATTGAAAGTCAAGTAATAAAATAGTCGAATAAAAAACAATGCAAAAAATTCAAGTTTCCAAGTGTTCCAGTCTGGCCGTGCCACTTTTTACAACTTCTGTACACTTGGTAATGTATAAGAAATTGAAATGCATTGTTTTCTCTTTTTTTTTTTTTCTCTTTATGAAGGCTGAGAAGTTCAACATCAGGTAGATGTTCCTCAGGAGAAAGCAAGACATGTGGTGAGTATAAGAAACAGAATTTTCTTTTCATCTCTGTTTCTCAATTTTATTTGAGGAAAATTTTTTCTTAGATATAATCAGTATTCCTTCCAGTTTTTTTTTTTAGGCTTGAAGATGCAAGGTGTGGTGGTTTGAATGACAGTGACCCCCATAGGCCTTAAGTATTCAGGCATTTTGTCCCCAGTTGGTGGCACTGTTCTAGGAGGTCTTAGAAGGTGTGGCTATGCTGGACGAACTACGCCATTGGGGGTGGGCTTACTGAGTTCAACAAGCTTTGCCAGTCTCCAGTCTCTCTTTTTCTCTTGACTTCCTGTGCTCATTGGAGATGTGAACCTGTGCTTTCTGCTCCAGCTCTGGCCACCATGCCTCCAGCCACAATGGTCTCTAATTCCCTGGAACTGTCAATCTTAAACTCAAATAAACTCTTCCTTTTATAAGTTCTCTTGGTCATGGTGGTTTTATCACAGCAACAGAAAAGTGACTAATACACAGGGATTGTGATACTAAATAACAAACATCTCTAAGATATTACTAATCTATGACTTCTAGCATTGGGGGAGGGTTGACTCAAGAGCCTCAGAAGAAACAAAAACAAAATACAGGTAGATAGTAAACATAATCGGCAAAACGTGTTTAGACCACTATTGTTCTAGCCCATGTAATATGCCCAACAAGTGCTTAAGGGAATTTATTCTCTTACTTTTGATTGATTCTCTTACTTTTTACTTAATTCTTAATTACTTAATAATTATTAATTTACTTAATACTTAATTCTTGAAACAACTTCATGAGACAAAAGTTATTTCTTCAGGATTAAGACAGGAGAATTTGAATGCTAGCATGCTATGTGAGCTCATGAGGGTGAAATGTACAGATGTCCCCATAGTGCAATGAAATAAATATGGACTCTTCTTCCCTAGAAAACTATACTTTCAGATATGGGACCATGTTTCTTGGTATAAAGGTTGTATCTTTCCTCAAATGAGATGATCTCTGAATAGTCTGACATCTGAAGATTATGAGTGGCACTATTTTCAGACAAGTAAAAGCCTTTTCTCAAAGGATGATCTTGGTAGCACACTGCAGTGCCGAGCATGTCTCTTCCCTTCTGGTCTTCTTTCTCTTCTTTGTTTTATTTTTCCTCTTCCTGTGGCTAGATACCAAAAGAATCTTTCCCAAATCCATCTGTTGAAATTCCAAATAAATGTTGGGTTTAGGTTTGAGCATTGGAGGACAACTAACTCATTAAAATGAAGCTACAAAGATGAGAAGTAACTTCTTACAACTGAGATTCCAGATAGCTCCTTAAAGGACCTTAACAAGAGAAAGAAGTCCATGGTTTTCCTTGAGAAAAAAAAATGGCACAATAATAGAGAAGAAAATAAAATAATATTCCTTGTAATAATTATTTTTCCCCATTGGTATTGGCTTTATCCCTAAGAATATCTATTTGATTACTGAATTAAGTTGGCATCTCTGCATTTTAACCTCTGGCCACCTAGTGCTGCATTCATTGTTGTCAGAGAGGAAACTTGTCATGAAACATCTGGTCTTTATTCGCTTTTCTTTCATTTCTTTTCCTCTCCTCCACTCCTTTACACATTCTATGTGCTCTGTTTTTCTAAAAAGAATAATCAAAATGGATATTAATATATTTTCTCATTTTATATTCAGAACTCCAGACTGCATTCTGAAGAGAGATCAAAGACCCATCTGGTTGAGCCACAGATGTACTAGAAATAAAATGTCTCTATATACAAGTAAGAAGCAATGGAGTCTGGAAAAGGAATTCATCACAGGCACATTAGAATTATTCTTTAATCTGACAAAGAATATGTTCTGTAAAACAAAATTTATAAATGCGCACATATATGTATGCTAATGTTACTCCAATGCATTTTCCTTTAACGCTTTGAGATTTGTATTAAAAAATACACATCTCAACTGTCTCTTGCTGAGCACAGGAGACTATCCATTTGAAGGAAAGTCCTTTGGGTCTTTGAGAAATTCTACGTGGACAAGAGAGAAAGCCGAAACTTGATGCATTGTCTCAGAGACAGAGTCAAATCTTGGCCATAAGTTGAGTTACTCACATCGTGAAAACAATGGATAATCTGAAATATTCACTTTTTAATCTCACAACTGGAAAAACATCTGCAATGAGGAAAAGAAAGCTCTTGGGAAGTGTGGCCACTCTGTCAGCACTGCATAATGCAAGGAAAGGAATGAGAGACCGGATGGAGTTAGAATTGTTCTACATGGAGTTGTCAGAATTTGATTGAAGTACAGTGAGCCTTAGCATTTGAAAAGCTAGATTTCATGTTGGGCATTTTTCAAATATTGGCTTCTCCATCGTGAAAACAAAACACTAAACTTTTTCTATCATTCTGTTCTTGCCTTTGGTCAAGTTGCACTGACATCAAAGCCCAAAATAATTTATATTAATCAACTCTTACAATTTATGGTCAGTTAGGAAACAGGCAAATTGGATTATAATTGGACTAAATGTATATACCATGAGCTAACCACTTCGAATAATCATGTATGTTTAAAGGAATAACTCACACCACTGGCCCTTTTACTGATTCATATTTGTTTTCAACATCTGTGATGGTTAGCTTTGTCAACTTTACACAACCTACAATCACCTGGGAAGAGAATATTGATGTCAGACAGTCTACGTTGGGGCAGCTGCAGGCTGTCTGTGGGATACTGTCTTCTTTGGCTCTATTGATATGGGAACACAGCAGACTGTAGGAAGCAACATTCCCTAGGCCCTAGGCAGATTGTTCTGAACTCTATGATGGGACAAATCAAGCTGAGTGCAAGCGAACAAGCTGGTGAGGAGGGATACACTCATTCCTCTCAGGTTTTGAATTTGGATGTGATGAGACTAACTGAATTCTTTTTTTTTTAAATTTTATTTATTTACTTTTTATGTGTATGAATGTATTGTCTGCATGTAGGTCTGTGCACCCGTGTCGTGCAATGCCGCGGAGGTCAGAAGAGGGTGTCAGATTCCCCTGGAACTGGAGTTCTCCTGGAATTGGAGTTACAGATGGTTCTCAGCCGCCATGTGGGTGCTGGGGATCAAACCCAGGTCCTCTGCAAGAGCAGTCGGTGCTCTTAACCGCTAGGCCACCCCTCCAGGCCTGAGACTAGCTGAATTCTTATCTTGAAATACCTGGTGTGATGGACTATGTTCAGGATTTGTGAGCTAAAAATGAGCTCCTTCCTCTCCTAAGTTGCTCCTTGTCAAGGTGTTTTATCACAGAAACAAAATTGAGACTAGAATAGTATCTCTGCATGTAATGTTTCCATAGTGGTGCATGACAACACAGCTTTTTTGTTCTTATAAATTTCTGTGGAAACCATTATAGGTTAGTTTTTGGAACAGATACTACAGCAGTAGAGTTTTCTTTCTATTTTATACATCAAATGTTAATGATGGTGGGGCTGTGGGGGTTTGGGCACAACAGCCTGCAGATTGGTCTTGCACGAACAATGCTTTTACTCATGGATTATCACTTATAGCTAAAAAATGAAAAAAAAACTGAGAGAAAGATGCAGGACAGTTATGGCAGAATGCATGATCTGGGATGGGGTGGGGGTGGGGGGGAAGGGAAAGGGAAATATGCCTGATCTGAATTGGAAAATGATTTTTGAAATGCACAAAGCATCAATAAAATTAAATTAAAAAAATGTTAATGAATAGATTCAGCTCTGCTGGTCAGAGATTCTTCATCTAATAGCTATGACATTTATTCTTTTCTTCCCTCCATGTTTCAATATTCTTGACCCATATGCCCCTTTCCTAAACTTTAATCTTCAGTTTGACTCTAAATTAACTTTCTTCTCATCTCCATTGGGACTTTGATTCATCAATTATTTTATCTTTGTGTTTTGATCATTTCCACCTCTTCTCTGAAGGTTTCTGGCTTTTGCTTTGTTTCAAAATCAAAATAAAGAACAAGTGGCCGGAAAGATTGCTCGGCAGTTAAGAGCACTGGCTCCTCTTGCAGAGGACCTAGTTTTAGTTCCCAGCACTGACATTGTGGCTAACAACCTTTGGTGACTCCAGTTTCAAGGGATTTGACACCTTCCTCTGACTTCCACAAGTATTGCACAACACATGTGTATATATGTGCACACAGGAAATACCCTCATACACATAAAATGAAAAAAATAAAAAATGAAATAATTTAAAAAATTAAAAACAAAAGCAAACTTAAAAACAAAAACATTTCATGACCTGACTATGCCCATCATCAACTGTTTCTCATTTTGATTTCTGAAAATATTTTGTGCATTTGCTATTTTTATTTCTCATAGTTTCTTCAATTATATTATTAAAATTGAGTAACACTTATCTCTTACCAGTTTTCTTCCTAGTTTCTGAATCAGTTAAGCTTATAAGCTTTAAAGTTCCTTGAAACTGTTTCTGCTTTGGAGCATTCCTTTTGCAATCCTCTTCTAGTGTCTGTTTCTATTTCTCCTAGATTCTTCTGTTCAGGTGACAATTCTGGCTGTTACAATCTTTTTCACAATGTTGTCAGGACATTTATTTGAACTGTCTTTTCTTTTTGTTGCTATGGTTTCATCATAGACATATTTGTTAGGTTCAGGCTCCCAAGAATCCCTACAGGCACACAGCTGTCCACTTCCTCCAGAAGCTGTCAATCTTCTGACCCGTTCCCCTGTACCTGAGGCCCCGCCCCATGGGTATAAATGGGTGGACCCCAGCCGCCATTTCTCTCTCTCTGTCCCTCTCTGTCTCTCTCTCTCTCTGTCTGCCTCTCTGACCCCCTCTCTCGGTCCTGCCCCTGCCCCCTGCCACGCTGTCCGGTCCCACCACGTGTCTGCAGGCAGCTTGTTCCTGGAGTGACCTAAGTCTCATGTGCCTTTTATTGGGCTTCATGCTTTTTTATAACCTAACAATACTCTGATATTTTGAAAGGAGGATTTTAAAAATGTCACAATCTGTTACCTCATTTAAACATTTAGTAATGACATACTCGGGCTGGAGAGATGGCTCAGTGGTTAAGAGCGCCGACTGCTCTTGTGGAGGACCCGGGTTCAATTCCCAGCACCCACATGGCGGCTAAGAACTGTCTTTAACTCCAGTTCCAGGGGAATCTGATGCCCTCTTCGGACCTCTGTGGCATTGCACGACATGGGTGCACCAACCTACATACAGACAGTACACTCATACACGTAAAATAAAAAAGCATGTGCCAACTTGGTATGTCAGTCAGTAATGACATACTCATATTCACCAAGTACTTTTATGATCCAGATATCATGGTCAGTATACATGTTTTATCTAATAAATAATACACTTAAATGTAAAACAGATTACTTGATTCTAGAGCCTATGCTTTCAGCAAATTCATTTTAGAAATTCCAAGTAGCACACCTTGATATTACAGTAAACAAAACATGTAAATCCTTCATGTATCCTCAGCAAAGCAATTTCCTTTTCATGTACCCTTCTCAGCAAAGCAATTTCCCAATGATTTGCATGTGATGTCAACACTATAATTGCAACACACATAACCTTAGAATACTAACGAGATAACCTTAGGAACACACACTTTTTGGTCAAATATAGTATATAAAGGAAATATCACAATACTGTTATCTTCTAATGTTTCAACATACTATCCACACCTCCTACACAACAGCTCTAGGAAAGAAGGATGTAAAGTCTAACATCTGAGCATAGAACTTGGCACAGACACATGCTTCCAGTTCATCTTCCTTTTTCCCTCTGGGTGAAGGAGAAATCACAGAATTTTCAGAATAGATGAAAATACAGCAAGCACTTATAATTTTCAAGGCTGAATTTATTTATGATCATATTTCCCATTCAATCACAGTTCACACAGTTACAGATGGTGTGGTATTATAATGGGGGTGGCACAATGTAATTGCAATATGGAAAGGAATGGAATAACATCAAGTTACAAGGCCTATCCATATTCATTGTGCTTTAACATTCTTATTTGTATTCATTTTCCAAGCTTTCTCATCCAAACTCTTGCATCAAATGTTGGCTCTCTTTACTCTCTTGAGAAATATATCAACTCTTCTTCCCAATTGCATTACAGCAAGCCTGCCCCACATCTGTACTATAATTGTTCTGTCAGAGATCTCTTACTACCTAAACAGAGGTAACAGATGCAAGCCCTCTCTTAAGAAAACATAATGGACTGAAAGAGACAGGAATGCAAAACTTAAATTTGTTTTGGAGACAAAAATCACACTTGGGTAAAATAGAATTGTAACCCAATTAATTCTGATAATACTTGTGGTTGACCCACACATTTTGACTCTGCATAAATTGGTGTATAATATAATTTCATGATAATCAAAAACTTCTTTAGTTTCTACAAGGGTCTGAGAACTAGTTCACTGGGGGATTCTGGGAAAAATTAGAGGGAGTGATGGGGGCTGGATAATATCAAAATATGTTGTGTTCATCCATGAAATTTTCAAAGAATAAACATTATTAGACAAAGAAAGGAGAAGATGCCTGCTCTTGCCTTGATTTCTTCAGTTAGTTTCATGACCAGATGAATGATTAGAATTCATCTAAGTAATAAGTCAGAGATTTTCTGTAGAATAGAATTAAGATATTTTCTTCAGCTTCATAATTTAATTTGGCAGTTTAAAAGTTGTCAATAAGGAATAGTGAAAAATTTAACACATTAACTCTATATACCAGGGTTTTAGCAATGTCAATACATCATAAATAGATTCCTAGTTGATTGTACTGTGCTGCGGGCATGACGATGTTGCAAAACGTAACTTCTATTCAATACTGTTAGGTTCATTTTGAGGGGAGACAGTGCAGAGAGGAGAAAATGTCAGGACTCCCATGAGAAGGAAGTCCGGTTTATTTCAGGCATGGCGGCTGGCCTGACTGTGTCAGGATTAGGATGCCCAGCATTAGAATGTACCCCAAATGGCAGTTTTATACCTAGGCCCAAAAGGAAGTGAGCTTTCAAGGAAGTGGGAGCAAGGATATTGGGGAATGGGTGTAGGTGGGTCTGTAGCTGGTGGCAGTAGAAGCATCTTGAGGGAAACTGAGACCTGTGACTGGTGTCAGTAGGAGCATCCCGAGAGAGAGAGTGAGGCCTGGTTCTGATCTCTGGTGAGGCATGGTTGCAGGATGTTGCAGCAACATTTCTCAGGTTGCAGGGATGCAGTCCAGGATAATTGTTTCTCAGAACTTCTTCCTCACTTGACCTCCTGAAGTCCCTGAATTAGGTGGGCTACAACCTTACAAATGCTACCTTAAAGTTATGAGTATCCTTGCTCTCAGATCTTGTTTAAATAAATTATTAAGAAATCACATATCATCACAAACTTATTTAGGATTTTAATTACTGTATTTCTAAATGACTAATTTTTTTTGACACAGAATCTTCCTATAGCCCCAGCTGACTTGGAATTTGCAATGCTTACCAGCATGGCTTTAGTCTCACAGAAGGTCTTCCTGCCTCTGCCTTCAGAGTGCAAAAGGTATGTGCCATCACATGCAGCTAAATAATTTTGTTTCCTTGCTTATTTATTTATTAACTAATTTATTTATTACATCACATGTGAAGAATGTGAAATGTCCATAACACATAAAAGCCAGGTAAATGATACACAAAATTGAGCATTGGGAGTTCATAGAAGTTAGAAACTTCCAAAATTGGAGCTAACTTGGATTTTTCAGAGGCAGTAGGACTCTAGTAACAGAAACTGTTTCATGGCCATAGAAAATTAATATGGGGAACCGGAAAGTAGATCCAAAATGGACCAAATAAAGTAATAATCAAACTGGAGTGGATGGATTGACTTTCTTTTTTTTTTAATTTAATTTTTATTGATGCTTTGTGCATTTCATACATTTTTTCCAATTCAGTTCAGGCTTATTTCCCTTTCCCTTCCCCCCCACCCCCACCCCATCCCAGATCATGCATTCTGCCATAACTGTCCTGCATCTTTCTCTCAGTTTTTTTTTTTCATTTTTAGCTATAAGTGATAATCCATGAGTACAAGCATCCTTCATGCAAAACCAATCTGCAGGCTGTTGTACCCAAACCCCTACAGCCCCACAATCCAGTGGGGGGGGGGGGTGACAGGTTGTTTGTTCAATCAAGTTGATCAAATGAGTGCCCAGACTACATTGCTGTAGTTTCACCATTCACCCCAATCGC